>CM014730.1:33360287-33660689 GCA_004329165.1 Spatholobus suberectus
GTATAAACTCAACAAGGCATCCAAAAGAAGCAACAATGTGTTAAAGACCGTACACAGACACAAAAACAGGCAAGGAAAAGACTCAGACGTATGTTTTGATATAGCCAAGGTCACATAAGCCTGGGAGGCAAAAGGGCTGCCCAACAGGTTACAACTGAACTCACCCTACCCAAGGGGTTGCGTATCCTATCCAGCATGTCAGCACGCCCAGTGGGTAGTGCAGTCGCTCAACGCCAACACAGAGTCCAATTTAAAAAAAAAACCACCCAACAGTTTTCCAACCTTATCGGGTGGGTCCGATGTCCATATTCTAATTTGTTTTTTCTATTGTCTTTGGCTTCTAAATGATCCAAAACAAATTATTAAATTGTCAATCACTTTTTTTACTTGATAATTGGTTAATCTAATCTATAAACTCTTACTCATTCACAATCCCCTAAAAACCCCTCAAATCCCTAACTTAGGCATAAAGAGGGGGGAAAGGTACATAGATAAATAAGCACAACATAAAGGGCAAGGAAGGACACGGGGAGAGCACTCACCTTTAGGAACACGCAAAGCTAAGTTCTAGGACTTGGGTTCTCCAGTTTCTATTCCTTCTCTTTTTCTTCCTCTTCTTCTTCCTTTTCTCCTCATTCCTTTTAACTTCTTTCTTCTTCTATTTTGTGATGGCTAAACCTAACTCTTCTTCTCTATTCCCTTCTTATAACATGTGGGTGGGTATATAGCTTAGTGGGCTTTAGTCCCCTATTGGGCCCTAGATGCTCTTTTGGGTTCTATTATAACATTTCTACTAATTTCTAATACTAAGGTATTAATAACAACAAGAATAATAACAACAACAACAAGAATAATAATAAATATAATAACAACAACCACAATACAAGAATAATAATAATAATAACAACAACAACAACAATAACTACAATAACAATAATAAATATGATAATAACAACAATAATAAGAGATATAATAATAATATAATAATAACAATAACTCTTAAGGTGTCTTTTATCCAATAACACATGAAAAAGGTCCTACTAAGAGTTACCTTGTGATTTATTTCTAGTACCTAAAATTTGGGGTGTTACACATAAAGCCCGAAAGGGTGGGTAGAACAACTGATAAGGAAAGGTAAAATCCTCATCAAGTGTCATAGAAAGTGAGATGTCCAAAAAAAGAATAATAGAGAGGGTGAAGTTCTCATCCAAGTGATTAGGAGATAGTTGTCTAGTGTAAGGGATGAATACGGGTCAAAAGACTCGAGGCTCAAGCCCATTAAGAGTAGTAAGCCCCAAGTTGGGTGCGACTATGAGTATGAGCACTAAAAAGGTACGAGATTCGGAGTTTAGTAAGAGGCAAGACCACGTGAGGTAAGGAAGGATTTTAGGAATGAATAGTTAGTTTACCCCTAAAGTCCCTGTAGCACTCACTAAGACATTTTTGTTTCATTCCCTTTAGTTGTTGTCTTTTTCAAGTTAAGTTGATGGACATCATTGTAAAGGAGCTTGGAGCCGTTGCAAATAAGATGTTTGAGTTCTGTACCTCCCATTGCATGGGAGTTTAGTTTATGTTTTTGTATCTTTCTTTTAAGTGATATATGACAACATGTACCAAGAGTTTGTAATATGTTTTTATGATACATTTATGTTTAGTTGCTGTTGGATCTTTGATGTTTTTATATTCAAAGTTTCTATGTCCTAACAATCTAGCCATAATTATGGTGATGTCCCTAATGGTGTTACATATAAGACATGTGTGGTTATACAATTACTTGAATAGATATCAATATTTATTATTATTATTTTTATATATAAATATTTAAATATTTATATACACATTTACTAACATATTTTCATTAAATTAAAAAATAATTTAGAAATATATTTAAATATGTTAACATAAAAAATTTATAAACTATAAACTTACACTCATACAAGGTATGAGTTATTACACTAGTTAAGGAATAAAAGAAGATAAAGCAATTCTGGATTTTTGGCGCCTTGCAAAACTTGTGTTTATAGATTAGAGTACTCCTTATATTTTATTTCTTAATAATATTTTGCATATAAAGAAATTTTTTTTGGATTAAATAAATAATTTTTATGGATACATAAAAATGAGATGATTTTCAAAAATATGTCATTAGATTTCAACAAGGTTATGTAACTAATACAAGAGATCCTAAGCCTTGTGAATGAAAAAACATTGTTAGGAGGGGAGACTCATTATATATGGTCAACTAGGTTCACCGGTAGAGATTAATCATCAACCTATAACACTGTTAATAAAGAAAAAAAAAACTAATACAAGAGATCAAAGATATGCATTAGAGGTAGGATTAATGATTATTAATTGTTTCTCTTTTTATGACTAATTGGGATTCAAAATTTTTAAATTGTATTATGCTATGTAAAAAGTAGGGGTGTTCGTAATTGATCCAATCCAATAAAAACAAAAAAATCGATCCAAAAAATCAAAAATCAAACAAATAAAAAACAACAAAAAATGAAAAAAATTTATTGGATTGGATTGGATTTCGGATTTGATTTTAAAAATTGACCCATTCCAATCCAAACCAAACGTATACGTACATGTATATTTTTATTTATAAATTTATGATATCACTCATATTTATTATGGAACTTATACTTATTTAAGAAACATATATTTAATTAAAGCTAGTTTTTTAGTAACAATTTGAATAAAGATATATAATTGTAATTATCAAGTTGTGTAAATTTATTTTTAATAATCCCTTATATAAAGAGTTAACTACTATTAGCTATATAATGACTTATAGATAAAATATTTGATATTTTTAATTATTTTCTATTATGTTTATTATATATCTTACTATTTATTTAATACCTTATCCAAAGAAAAATAAAAAATAAAAAAAAAAACTGAAAATTGATCCAATCCAAACTGCTTTAGATTGGATTGGATTGGATCAGATTTAAATCTTAAATCAAACCAAATGGATGATGAATTAAGAAAATTGAAATAATTGGATCAGATAATTTTTCTCTTTAAAACCAATCCAATCCAATCCGCAAACACTCCTAGTAAAAAATAACCCATTATGACGCAAGGATTGAGGAATTTTTATGAATGATTTTTTTTTGTTGATAATAATAAAAGTCAAATATTCCAATTAGAGCATGACTCCTATATAAGGATTAATAAAGAGAATCAATTCAAAGTTGCTAGATCCTCAAAGTAGTTTATGGTTAATATTATTATGTTAGACTTTTGTCTTGATGTCAAGTCTGTTGCACCATTAAGATGACGAACTGTATTTAAGGTATTGTCTATTTTGATATTCATGCAAGCCTCACAGTTTTATCTTTAAAAAACACCATAGTGGGTGGAGGAACAAAAGATGTTTTATAAATTATTATTGACAAACAATTTTTAAGTGATGTAAGATTATTTTGATGTACCAGAACAAACTCTATATAAATTATTTATAAAATACTTATTGATTTAAATAAAATAATATATTATTAAATAATTATTTAATTATACTTTGGGATTTTGTACGTGATCAAAAATTTCTTAGCCATTTTAAACTTAATAACTGATCAAACATAAATAAATCCTAAAAGCATATCAATCCATTCACTCTATAGGTTTTTACCTACCAAACAAAAAAAACTCTACAGGTTTATTTTTCATGGACAAACTGTAGTTTTTGGTCATTAATAAACTCCATTTCCTTAATATTAATATTTATTGTTGCTAATTCAAAATCTTTATTCATTGAATTTTTAAATGTTTGAAAAGGTAATTAAAAATAGAAAAAGGAATTCAGTCGTCTTCAACCACATGTTTATTATCACTTGTATTGACCCATTCAATATTTTCTTGGCTCGTAAACAGCACCACTTGAGCTCAAACATCTGTCCAATTGAAGTATGGGCTAGTTTAGAGCTGTCAAAGTGAGCAAATCCGGCTCACCCGGGTTGGCTCACTACGGGTTGGTGCAAAAATGAGCCAACCCAACCCGGCTCACTTTTTTGGTGAGTCAAAAAATGTTCAACCTGGCTCAACCCACCACGGGTTGGTGGGTTATACGGGTTAACTCACCTAAAATAAAAAAATTAAAAAAATAAAATACATAATTAAAAAAGTATCAAAAAAATACAAAAATTAAATTAAAGTGATAAAAATTTTGATACGATTAATGAAAATCAAAATATCAATAGGTTTATTATATTGTGTTTCACAATTTATATATATTAATGATTTGAAAAGTCATATTTACATTCTAATTCTATATTTATATATAAAAAGATAAATTAATATATTACTACTTTATTATGATTGGAATAGAATTACATGATTGGGTTTATATATTACTCATTTTAATTATCTACAAAGTTAGTATAATAAGTTATATTAAAAAAAATAAAAAATTCAACCCGCGAGCCAACCCGGCTCACCATGGGTTCAACTTGGGTGAGCCGCGAGCCAAGTGAGCCGGGTTCAATTTGGCCCACTATTCAGGTGAGCCAAAATTTATCAACCCAACCCGGCTCGAACCCGTGGTGAGCCGGGTTGGCTCGCGGGTTGAAACCCATTTTGACAGCTCTAGGCTAGTTAACCAAAAAGTACTGTATTATTTATTTATAATTTTTAATGATATATACCTCTATGATATTTTCCATAAATATATGGCAATTGTGTTGTCAGTTGGTTTTTTTATGACAGTAAAAGTAGTAAATTTGGTGTTTTTTGAAATTATTTATATCCATTTGTTTATTTACAATCACAGAACAAAAAAAAACAACGCAATAATGATATATATATATATATATATATATATCCAAGATTTGGCATGTAAATAGAAAAGGGAATAAAATTGAAGATCTACACCCCGAATGTAAATATGTAAAGACAATAGGTTATATATATATATATAAAGCAGTACAACGGAGAGTAAATACACAAAAGTTGTATTTAGTAATGCACAAGCATTACAATACTATTTTGTGAGATAAAGTGACAAATGTCATAACATCATTTGGAAATGGTATCATATAAATGACATTTTTACTGTTTTGCATTTCGGCATCTATTTATTATTGAACAGCCACGGGTGTACGGGTTGGCTCTAATACGCTGTATGCCATTATTATGCCGTATGCCAATATGATGATAGAAAAGTTTACGCCCGCTTGCCGCATACATATCTTTGTGTATGTTTTCATCATCCGATATGCTATGGTTGAATGCAGCCATGCTAAGAAGAAGAAAGCAAAAGAACCAAACCTTCATGTTGGAAATTGGCTGAGCCATAAAACCTCAAATGTCGTGTTTGGTTCTTTAAGACAACTATAGTGTAGGTCTCCTTTGTTCTTTGCAGTTGTAATCATTACATTCTACATATTTATACTTTCTAGTTTAATGGTCGTCATGGTTACAGATATAAAATTAGGTGAAAATTAGTGATAGAAAAATGGGCTTATTTTTAGCAATTTACTTTTAGAAAAAAATTGTTGTTTACTTGCTTTGATGGTTATCGATCGACAATAAGAAGTTTGAATGTATTCATCTAAATTTATCCCAATATTCTAAAATTAATTTGGAATTTGTCATTTTAGTTTCTAACTAACATTATCTTCTTAAGTTTTGTTATATTTCAGAAATCTTATGATGAAGTTAATGTTCATTAAGCACAGTGATCAACAAAGTTAATTTATTTCCTAATTCAACCTTTTGAAAATTATTGTATAATGTTTGTTTATAAAAGAATTATAACTCATTATACGAACATATTATGATGTCCATTTCTTACATGATATTTCTTTTATATTGTTAACGTTATTTTTAAAATGGAGAAAATCAATTCAAAAAAGGCACACACACCCCACACATACACGCATTGTTAGACCTAGCACCTATTCATTAGTGATTTTATTGCACGCTGGTAATGTACGCGGAAGTTATATATTAGTTGTTGTTTATAAAACAAACACCAATAAATTGCCTAACTTTTATTAATGATTTTATAGAAAAGCGCTAATAAATAATTAAAAAATATTAAATTATAAAATAATTTTGTTAAGAAATACCTACAAAACAGCTAATAAATATTAAATAAATGAGTAAATAAACTTTAATGTTAGGATAATCAAATATAGTTGATAAATTTTCAAATAAGTAATAATGAATAAAATTATTATGTAATGCATGATTAAATAAAATTTAAATAAATAATTTAGTATTTAATCATGAAATTCATTTATTTTGTTTGAAATTTATTGTCTAAATAAACAATAATTGATATTCAATAAAACCTTTACAAAAGTAAATAAATATAAAAATGATTAAATATTAATTCAGATAAAGTATTTAAAAAACAATTCATTAAGCATCTACATATGAAAATTGCTCATTATATTTACTACATTAGCATCTTCTGAAAATAAATCGCTAATTAACGAAATAAATAATATATAATTAAATAAATTTTAAATAATAAATCAATATTTAAGTAGGCAATCATAAATAGTTAATCATTATTAAAGAGGTAAATAAAGAAATTTCATTATTATTTGGACAATCATATATAATAAAAAAATTATAAAATAAGAAAACAAATAAAATTATTGATTAATGTATGATTAAATAAAAACTTGAGGTTAGTGCAATCTCGTATGTCTTAGGCTTATCATTAGTTCGTGACTTGGTTCATGATTTCATTGTTGCTGGCTTGATTAAGAACCCAAGACCCAAAAATTTACCCGTTTGTAAGTTTAGTTGCATCCATTCTCTTTATTCAACAATTTTTTTTATTTTTTTAGTTAAATATGTAACACCTCTACCTTAATTTTTCAATTATTTTTTTTCTAATATTTGATGAATTATTTCCAAAAAGTTGAAAGCTATTCAATTATGATTTTTAATAATTTTTTTGAGCCGTAGCCCATAGAAATTTGAAAAAGACAATTTTACCCTTATTTCTTAACATCAAAAGCTGACATGAGAAAAAGTTTCAATTGACCTTAAAATGTCAATTTAAGCTTAAAATCATGTTATATGCATTAAAATATAATTTTGAAATTTTTTTGAAATTTCAGCACAAAATAACCAAAATGCCCTCAGTGTCTGTTAAGCTTAACAAGTATTGGTTTGACATCCAGAATGAAAGTGACAATCTCAATTATTTTATAGATAAAATATTTGATTTTATAATTTTCATAAATATTTTGGTACTGATTGAATTAAAATGGATTTTTTTTATGAATTTTCTAGCTTAAAAATACAAATATATATGTATAATTCAAAATTAATGTATTTAAAATTTAAATTCATTATTTGAAACTTAATTTCAATGAAAAATAATGTATTTTTCCAATTTCACATTGAATTGCATTATTTTGATATTAAAAGCTAAAATTTTAAGTTTATGCGATTTTATCGGTACAGGTTAATTTACCTACAGATAAAAATAACATAGGGGGAGCCTTGGGACAACACATACCACACGTCCACAGCCTAGTGCTAATTCACCTCCCTTAGTTTGAATATGTGTCCCTAAAATGAATTAAAAAGAAAAAGAAAATTAGAATTTTTACATAATACATGACATAAGCATTTGGAAACCCAAGCTTGTTTCTTTTCCATAAATACCCATGGAGTTGAATCTGTAACGACCCAACTGTCGCTACTCAACACATATAAAAATACTCTCCTATCTTATATATATGAGCATAAATAAAATCGACACATGCACATAAGTGAAATACATGCAACTTAAGAGATCTATTCATCTTTCCTGGGCCATACATTCATATCTTTACAGCTGTCAACAACAAAAGAACATGGGGATAACCTCGAAGCCATATAATAAAATGAATATACATCAACGGGGGAGAGGGGTACAAAACACACTCCCTACGGCTGGTCACACTATACAACCCAATCAAAAGAATAAAGCAAGATATACAACAAAGAAAACAAAAGTGTGACTCCTCACAATCACACTACTCCAGCTCACCACTCCACCATCAGCTTTGAGAAGTCGGGGCTACTGAAGCGTCGCCATCTACTCCCATGCTAAAGGACGTGATCATCATAGTCACACCAGCACAACAACAGTAACAAGAGATCCAACAATAATAAAACAAGGCAAGGGTAAGCTTACTAAAACCACAACACAACATATCCTCATTGAAAACATCAACATTTCTCAACATTCACACTCACACACACACACACACACACACACACACACACACACACACACACACACATATGTATATATATACATATATACATATGTGTGTGTGTCATACATTCATAAGGCAAGGAGTCCTTAATTCAGAACCCCATATCACAACCAATCATCCATAATTTTGTCAATGCATGATGACACGACTCTCGAGAGATTTACAACACCTTAGGCGATCAGCCAGGGCTCACCCCCTACCATGGCCTATCCAAGCACCATTCAGTGATTATTAAACTCTGATTTGTGGATAAGCTTAGTGGTGTGTTGGGATAAGTGTATGTGGGTGGTGGCTCACCGCGACTCAAGGCCTGCACCGCCTTGGTCCCCTACGGAATCGCCCATCCACTCATCCCCAAAAGCCCATCTTTAAGACCCCACCTCTTATCCAAACACTAGGTTGGAGGCCCATCTGAGCCGCAGCTCTTGTCAACCATCTAACTTACGTGCTTACCTACACAACGACATGAGGCCCATCACACAACCTTAGCCAACAACATATGCATGCAATGCATGTATTACAACACAACACTAACCCATTGATAACAAGTCAACATATATACATATATGTAGTAACACAACACCATGTGGGCCCAACCAGCACCACACGTGGTCCACAACCGTTACCAACACCAGGCAAGCCCAAACTGACCCCAAGCATGGTCAACAGGCAAGGCTCTATCTAAGCAGCTCATACTTCAAGAGAAACCTCACACCACAACTTTATTCATAATAAGTGGAGGTCCTATCCAAGCAACCTGCCACTCCAGGGCCTTATCCAAGTAGCCCACGTCCCATGAGTAAAACCCAAACCCACCACTCTTCCCACCTTCTCAACAATTCTCACATTAGACTCACACTAAGAGTCCTTCCCAACCATGTTTCACACAACTACACCTTCAAAATTTGATCAACTATAGAACATTGCATTCGCTCAATGACCTAAATGCTCGCTCAGCGAAAACCTTCCTTACAGAGGACCAACTTTCCCCCTACAAAGGCCTTTCACTTAGTGACCATGAGTTTCGCTTAGCGAATCAGAGTTACTTGCTCAGTGACAATTGGGGTCGCTCAGTGAGTTCGCTCCAGGGACTTTCCTTAAACCTCTATTAACAGCATTTTGCTCAGCGAGTCACCTACTTGCTCAACGAATAGCCATTCCAGAGAATAGTCAGAATCTGCATACACTCCTTGCTCAGCGAACATGTTGTTCGCCTAGGGAACCTTTCGTAATAGAGAGCACCACTCTCCAAGGCCCCCAATTCGCTCAGTAAGCTCAGTATTCGCTCAGCGAATTGCTCCCAGGCATTTCTGGAATGCCTACACTTGCTCAACGAGCCATATACTTGCTCAGTGAACACTCTTCTTGAAAATTTCTAGATTTCCATGAACACTCACTCAGCAAACCAAATTTTGCTCAGCGACTCCTTTTTGTTCCTCAACCATTCTACCATTCGAGAACATTCGCTCAGCGACTCAATGTGTCGCTTAGCGAATCACCAACCCGACAGCCTTACTTCAGTCTCAGGGGCATTCTCGCTCAGCGAGACCCCTAGTCGCTTAGCAACTATCAGATGACAAAGTCAACAACTCTTGTCGAAAAACCCAAAAATCAAAACTTTCAGCTCATTCACACACCAATTCAACTTCCCAAGGGCCGAATACGACCATACATCAACCCATAACAACCTATTCAATGCATACAACATTCCATACAACATTTCAACAGGAAATCAACCACGAAAATAGAAAACCCATTTTTAGTAATGTTCCAACATAACTTAGCCAAATCATATGTTTTAGCCCAATCCACAACAACATATGCATATTGCTACATTCATACCACAAGTATTCAACTAATGTAAGTTTCCCTTACCTCTTGGAGCTTCCAAATCCGAAATTGGGGAAGGAGGAGAATGTGAGAAATAAGCTATTAAGCCAAACCTTCAAGGAAATTCGCCTTCTTTGACACAAGAACATAGGATTAAGGCTTGAAATCCTTCTACACTCTTGGTGGTTTAGGAGAGATTAGGAGAATGAGAGAGCTTTAGAGAGAATGGGGGAAGAGAAATGGTAGAATGAGAAAGAAAAGGGGGTTTTAGTGTCTTAAAACCCTCCCTGAGCCTCACAAAGGCTTTGAGCCCACTAAAGCTCATGGTCCATCTACTCACTCCCCAAGCCTCTCGACTGGCTCAACGTTGCTTTTTCCCTCAACAACCTATATAAACATAACCAATACTCTCACTTTGGCTCAAAAACATTTTCCTCAGGTTCCTTAAATTCAGACAGAAATTCCAAGGTAACCAACACAAAACAAAAATCACACATTATATTTTCACTTTTATTTATCAAACTACTACTAAATCAGACATTAAGAAAACACGACGTTACAAATTCAGAATTTCATCATTCTCACTCTCTAAAGCTAGCCAAAATCTCCATTAGAATTTCTCTCTAGAATTTTCTTTTACTTGTTTTTATGTTAAATTTTGCTAGTTTTCAACTAGTAACATTTCTCCTTCTAGAAGCTTTGCATCAACAATTCCATCCTTTTCATCAACCATCTTTGAGGTAATAAGGGGAGTGGGGTTGGTTCTAAATTATTGTCACTTTGCATGTTGGTAGGAAAGAATTTTTCCTAAACCTTTTAATACATAATTTTACTATGTTATGATGTTTTGATGCTAGAATTTAATTTTTACTAAGTTGTTATGCTGCTCAATTTTGTAATTAAAATATATTTACTAAGTAGTTATGTTGGTCAATTTTAGATAATTAAATTACACTTACTAAGTTGTTATTTTTTTCAAATTTAAATAATTAAATTATACTTGCTAAATTGTTATTTTGCCCAAATTTAGATAATTGAATTATTAAGTGGTTATCTTGCTAAAATTTTGGTAATGAAATTGTGATTTAGGGATTGTCTAAATTATTATTGTGCAATTTTTGCAGTATAAGATAGAAATGTTGATTGCATTGGTGCTCATATATGTTAAGACTAGGGAAAATCTTTACTTAAAGATAATAATAAATAATGAGATGTTAGTTAGTGAGTAATGTAAAGTGAGGGACATGCAGTGGCATGATAACCTGCTAGGGAAGTTATAGTTTGGTACGCTAAGGAATGAAAGGTAGGGACCTACTTGCAGAGGTCTTGTGGGTAACCATCGAGTAGTGAAGGTCCCAATGGCTAGGGTAGCACTCGTGAGCTGGGATATTCACCTGACCAAGCTCGATAACCTCAACAACTACTCTGTATAGGATCTTTTTGATGTATATATTGGGTTGGGTAGTATTTATCTTTTGATGTATTTTTTTCTTTTCTGTATTTAGTTGTTTTCTTTTATGACTGATATGTATTACGAAATCATGATATATATATATATATATATATATATATATACGTATGTATGTATGTATGTATGTACAGACTTTTCTTTCTATCTTTTACTCCCATTTTTAAATTTTGTTAAATTTAGAATATTTTTTAATATAAAAATCAAAAAAATCTTACTTTTATTTTCATCAATTCAAAATTAATAACTAATTAAGTAATTAAATAAGAACAGATTATGTTCAATGTGAATGGATATCACATATATCGCTTAAGATGATAATGACATGAGTTCATCAAGTGAGAAGGAAGATGATGAAGAAGCAAATATTTGCCTTATGGTCAATCATGAAAGTGAAAGCGAGGTTAGTAATGATGACTTTGCTCTATCTTATAATTATGATGAGTTGCAACATGCATTTGAGGAATTGCATCAAGAATCCATGAAACTTGCTAGAGCAGTAACTAAGCAAAAGACTTTCATATCACATCTAAGGAAAGATAAAACGAACTTAACCATGGAAATAGAAAGGCCTAAAAATGAGGTGGATAAGCTTGTGTTTGAAAATGAGACTGTGTATAGCTTTATAAATGAAATGGCTAATGACATTAGAGAGTATGCACATACATCTTAAGACACATTTCCATCCACTTGTGAGAATTGCAAAAGGCTTGAGCTTGAAAATGAAGATTTGAAAAACTCTCTTGTAAGGCTCACAAATGATAGGAATAACTTGAATGACTTACTTGGTCAACACTACACTATCTTTGTTCGTAATGGCTTCGGGTATAATCCCAATTCTTTTTATGCTAAAATAAAGTTTGAAGGTACTCGTTTTGTTAGACCAAAAAAGCAAGTCAAGTGTTATTATTATTGTAAAGATGGTCATGTAATTGCTAAATGCTTGATTAAGAAGAAAGGTATTGGATATAATAATTTGATTTGGGTTCCAAAGGGCTTGGTTCCAAAAGCTAACCTTCAAGGACCCAAACCATAAATTGGGTACCTAAATTATTATTGTGGTGTTGTAGGTATGCTTGAAAAGGCAAAGCAAACAATGGTATCTTAATAGTGGTTGCTCGAAGTACATGACTGGAGATTTATCCAAGTTTTCCCATCTCTCTTCAAGAAAGGATGGATATGTAACATATGGAGACAACACAAGAAGGAAAATCCTTAGTATCGATAAAATTGGTAAATCTCATAACACTTAAATTGAAAATGTTTTATATGTGGATGGCTTGAAGCATAATTTTCTTATCATTAGTCAACTATGTGATAACGGATATAGAGTCATATTTGATGAAAAATGTTGCATGGTTAAGCATGTCATAGATAAACAAATTAAGTTTGTTGGAACAAGAGTGAAAAACATTTATATGCTTGATTTGATGACATTCCTAGTGCTAACATTACATGTTTGGTTTCAGAAGAAAATAATGCTTCATTTTGGCATAGAAGAATTGCTCATATCCACATGGAACATTTAAATAAGTTAATTGCTAAAGACTTGGTTATGCGCTTACGTAAAATGAAATTTGAACTAGATGGCTTATGTGAAGCTTGAAACTAAATCTAGTTTTAAGCCAAAGAATATTGTGTCTACATCTAGACCTTTACAATTGCTACACATAGATCTTTTTGGACCTTCAAGGGTTATGTGCTTTAATGGTAATTTGTATGCCTTAGTAATTGTTGATGATTTCTCAAGGTATACTTGGACATTGTTCATTGCACATAAACATGATGTATTTCATGCATTTAAGAGGCTAACTAGACAATTGCAAAATGAAAAAGATCTTAAGATTGTACACATCAGGAGTGGCCATGGTGGAGAGTTTGAGAATCATGCATTTGATGCATTTTGTGATGAGCATGGTATTAAGTACAACTTTGATTCACCTAGAACATCTCAATAGCATGAGGTAGTTGAGAGAAAGAATAGGTCACTAGAGGAGCTTGTTAGGACTATGTTAAATGGGTCTAGGCTACCTAAGCATATTTGGCAGATGTAGTACATACGGCTTGTTATGTTGTAAATCGAGTCTTAATTAGACCCATCCTTAAGAAAACTCCCTATGAGCCTTTTAAGGATAGAAAGCCCAACATTTCTCATTTGCACATGTTTGGTTGTAAATGCTTCATTTTGAACAATGGTAAGGAAAACCTAGGAAAGTTTGATGCTAAATTTGATGAAGGTATCTTCCTTGGATATTCTAACTATAGTAAGGCATATAGATTATTAAATGAAAGGACTATGACAATTGAAGAATCCATTCATGTTGTATTTGATGAGGCTAACCCCTAATTGGTTGGAAAAGGTTCTTGTGATGATTTTGTAGATATGCCTATGTGTTCAAATGAGGAAGGTGCAACAAAGGATGTGGAAGAGACTAAAGTTCAAGAAACACCACATGAAGATGCTTCACATGATTTGCCTAAGGAGTGGAAGCCAAAGAAAGATCATCCTTTGGACAACATCATTGGAGACATATCACATGGAGTATTCACTAGATCCTCTCTTAGGGAAGTATGCCATTATATGTGTTTTATGTCTCAAATTGAACCTAAAATTATCAATGAAGCCTTAAATGATAAATCTTGGATAATTGCCATGCAAGAGGAGCTTAACCAATTTGTTAAGAATGATGTTTGGGAATTAGTTCCTAGGCCTCCTAATAAGCAAATAATTGGTACTAAATGGGTGTTTAGAAACAAGCTAGATGAAAATGGCTTAATTGTTAGAAATAAAGCTAGGCTAGTAACTAAAGGGACTTTAAATTATGATAAAACTATGATCTGGTTACTTGGTTAGAAGCTATTCGTTTGCTACTTGCTTTTGCTTGTTTCATGGACTTTAAATTGTACTAAATGGACTTTAAAAGTGCTCTTCTCAATGGATTGATTCAAGAACAGGTGTATGTTGACCAACCTCTCGATTTTGAAAGTTTTGAAAAACCTAACTATGTTTATAAACTTAAAAAGGCTCTCTCTAGATTGAAACAAGCTCCTAGAGCTTGGTATGAGAGGCTTAGTAAGTTTCTTTTTGAAGAAAGGTTTTGAAAGAAGGAAGGTTGATACAACTTTTTTTGTCATGAAAAAGGGAAATGACATTTTTATAGTCTAAATATATGTGGATAATATTATTTTTGGTGCCATTAATGACTCTCTTTGCCAGGATTTTTCAAATATTATGAAGAGTGAATTTAAGATGTCAATGATGACAGAATTGACATTCTTCCTTAGGTTGCAAATTAAACAATCTCAAAGTGGTATCTTCATCAACGAATCTAAGTATTATAAGGAGCTTCTCAAAAGATTTGGCATAGACAAGGCTAAGGAAGCACCTACACTTATGAGCGCCTCATGTTATCTTGACAAGGATGAGAAAGGAAAGCTTATTAAGGTAACCTTGTATCGTGGTATTATTGGATATCTATTATATTTAACTGCTAGTAGGCTTGACATTATGTTTAGTGTTTGTATGTGTGCTAGATATCAATCATCTCCTAAGGAATCTCACTTTAAAGCTGTAAAGCGCATCATGAAGTATCTTATAAGAACCACTCATATAGGACTTTGGTATCTTATAATCTTGTTCATGGTTGCATAGTAAAGACAAATTAATTGTTCTAATTCTAGGACATCCATATCACCAAACAAAATTGATTCAAAGTTATTCAAAAATCTAATATTTCATCTTTGAAAAGGCTTTGGGGTTCTTGTCAATTTTTATAGATCTAATTGACCCCCTTTTGGATCTAGCCCTTTTATTCAACAATTGGTATCAAGAGCTAGGTTTTTTACTTCAAGATTTCCTTTTAAAAATGTTTGGAAATCAAGTGTCTTACGGTGAAGGTAGTTCTGTTAATAGACCCCCTATTTTCAATGGTGAAAACTACATCTATTGAAAAGTTTGTACGAAAATCTTTATTGAATCGATTGATATGGCTATATTGGATGCTAATAAATCTACATTTTATGTAGATTTATAGAGCAAGTTCACATGATTTTTGCATTAGCTCATAGGAAATTTGTGAGAAAATAGACCATTAATAAAGAATTTCATGTGATGTGCATTTCTAAGCTTTTTATTTAAAATTACATGCATTGTCTTGATTTTTGTTGGATTTTGTGAAGGGATGTTAGATGAATGTCGCAACTGGGGTCACGATCGGACGGCGAAAAAGAAAATAAAACAAAGGAGCAGCCACCAAAGTTTATTAAGGAAAACTTTGGAACAACCCTTTAAAAAGAAGTGTAGTCTATGAAACTAAAATGGGTTCGGGAGTCGATTACGTGTAGGGAAAGTGTTAGCATCATACGACGTCCGTCATAAAGACAGTTACCCCTAATTAAATGTGCAAAATGGATAGCTTCTAAAGTATTTATTTTACCCCTAAAAGAAAATGTCTTTATTTTATTTAAGAATTTTATTTTTAGAAGAAAACATTTTATTTTTGGAAAGAAAATATTTTTATTATTTTTGAGATCGACAGGAGTAGGCCCCTGCTCCTACGTATCCTCAGGTGCAATGAGGAATCAGACTCACGTAGTTCTTTATAGAAAATCGTTTTGTTGATTGATTTTTTTATTATTATATTTATTTTATTTTTAGTATGGTAAAGGTACACTCAATAACCAAATTGGAAGTGCATCTAAAGTGGTTATCGATATACCTTTTAGAATTTTCATAATAGTCACATAGGAAGTGCATCCAAAGTGACTATCATTAAAACCTTTATTAAAAAAGAGAAAGTTTAATATTGTAAAAAAAAGATTTATTAATTTTATTTTATATTATTTATTTATTTATTAATTTTTTTAAAAGATGATAACCAAATAAGAAGTGTATCTTAAGTGATTATCATTAATATTAAAACTTTAATAATGTCCAAATAAGAAGTGCATCCTAAGTGGCTATTATTAAGTTTAAATTATTCTATTTCACTTATTTATTTATTTATTTATTAGAGAAAATCAATTAGTTATCAATATAAAAAGAAACTGAGAATATAGACGTAATCTTTTGATTTTTTGTTATTATTATGATGGAAACAGTAAAATTAGGCTAGCTGAACAGCAAATGAACATAAAATAACTAAAGGCATAAAAAACAAACGGATTGAATTGATCAAAACGAAAAGAAAAGAAAAAGAAAAAAAGAAAAAGAAAAAAGACAATGGGCTTAAGCCTATTCGTTTGTCACAGGGGGCGGATGGCACAATGGGTGTACGGCCTTTTCACTAAATGATGTGAGGATGCGATCTCGACTTGTAGCATTGCTGCAGGGAAAAGGGGGTGGAGATTAATAGGGCGGATGAGCTAACCATGAGGCAACAGTAAACGAAGTTCCGAAGAAGGTAAAGACACCGCACTGGTGATGCGGTGGAGATATTACGAAGGCACAATGGAAGGTCATAACGCGCTATGCTTGTGTGGCGATGACGGAGAATGGTGAGTTGCCGGTGTACGAGCCTCGTATCTCGGCATCCCAACGGAGAAGATAGTGGTCGGCGAATCGCGTCTTGCTGATACGGTGATTAATGGCTCGGGGAAGCTAGCGTTGCGATTTCTTAATTCATTTTATCTTTGATTTGATTTTTGTTTCTTCCTCTTGTGTCTGAAAACTGATTTTGTCTTGGACTCATGAATATGAAGTGCATATTTGGAAAAAAAGTGAAGGAACCAGTGTGCGTATCACTATGATGAAAATCTATACTGCTTGCAGTTTTTTTTTTTTTAAAAGAAGAAGAAGAACTAATGTTCATATTTTGGAATATGGATGTAAGAGGTTCATATTTTCACCGACAATTCCGAAATTGAGATTGTAAATATCCTTTTTTCAAACTCCAAGATATACAGGAAACTGATGCATTTTCATGAGATATTTAGTAAACACTGCAACTATAGCTATGCTCAAGATTCTAGTTCACATTTTGATCAACTAATAATTCGATTCAAGATGCATATTAATGGCGAAGATATAGATACAGAATGAATTTTACACATATGAAACAGAGTACCACAATTATCTCAAATAGATAAGAACAAGCACGCTTCATATGATTTATCAAGGCATAAGATAATACCTGTGCAGTTTATGCCTCTTCCATTAGTT
Organism: Spatholobus suberectus; assembly: GCA_004329165.1. Lineage (NCBI taxonomy): Eukaryota > Viridiplantae > Streptophyta > Magnoliopsida > Fabales > Fabaceae > Spatholobus > Spatholobus suberectus. The sequence continues at coordinate 33,377,986 of CM014730.1, forward strand.
TTCACGTCCCTTTCTTTCTCTTTCTTTCTATTTTTCCTTTCTCCCTTTTTAATCGTTCCTCCTCTGTCTTTTGCGTCTCTCTCTCTCCCGCTCCCCCTCTCCCTCTCCGATCTGTTTTTTTGTATATTTATAGAAATCGGAAACTTGCATTGCAAGTTTTTTTAAAAAGCTAGCCTCCCCCACATTCCTCCCCTTTTTTCTATTTTTGTTCTGTTTGTTTTGTTGCTCTTTTTTTTTTTTTTTTTTTTTAATAATGGGCCTATAGTCTATTTCTTATATAGGCCCAAAACAAGTACCCTCTAAATTGTAATTATTTATTTATTTATTTTTGTCATTTTATAATTTTTATTGTTGCATGGACTGCCCGGATAAAATTGGGTATTCACAATGAACAAAGAAAGAAAATTCAGTCCACAAGCACAAAGAAGTATTATACTTATCAAAGTGGACTTAGAAGCTAGAACCATAGTGAGGACCACAAAAATAGCCTATAAGCGAATGAGTCAAAAAGGAGACTTGAAACATAAAGTGTAACGCCCGGCCGCTTTCAAGATAAGTAACTGTCCCCACAAACCAACACAAGACTTTTTAGCGTGCTTTGTCCTCACTCATATGCTTCTTGGGAAACTTCTTAGGAGGTCACCCATCCTTAAATCGCTCCAAGTCAGGCATGCTTAACTGTGGAATTCTTCAATGATAGGCTATCGAAAAGTAGATGCATTTTGTTGGTATAGGTAGCACTTATTAATTCCTTTAAGCTATCCTCAACTGTACAGTCCCATACTCGCATAGCCTTTGGATCCCTCTTGTTTGGGTGTGTATTCGATTCATTCATGTACCCCTCCCGCTGGAAGCCTGCCAGGAGTCGCTCATTGTCCATGCCTCATCTCTTTTGCACCGGCGATCATTCTCCGCCCTTGTCAGCGCCCGGGATGTTATATGCCCACTAGCTTCCACTTGGTTCGTCCTCAAACCACACCGTACTAGGAGAGAGACCCTGCTTTGATACCACTTTGTAACGCTCGACCACTTTCAGGATGAGTGACTGTCCCCACAAACCAACATAAGACTTTTCAGCGTGCTTTGTCTTCACTTACACGCTTCCTGGAAAACTTCCCAAGAGGTCACCCATCCCTAAATCGCTCCAAGTCAAGCACGCTTAACTGTGGAGTTCTTAAGTGATAGGCTACCGAAAAGTAGATGCATTTTGTTGGTATAGGTAGCACTTATTAATTCCTTTAAGCTATCCTCAACTGTACAGTCCCATACCCGCATAGCCTTTAGATCCCTCTCGTTTGGGTGTGTATTCGATTCATTCATGTACCCCTCCCACTGGAAGCCTGCCAAGAGCCGCTCATTGTCCATGCCTCATTTCTTTTGCATCGGCAATCACTCCCTGCCCTCGTCAGCGTCCGAGATGTTACAATTGGTGTATAGGCATGCAGTACTGAAGGTGTCGGTATTTACGGGATCATGGTGCAAGCCGGGTGTGAAAACTTGAGGACTACGGATGGCATGATTCCATAGGTGACCGAGGCCTTGCAAACCTGGGTCGTGGTGGCAGTTCCCCCATACGAAAATCTTGACAATGTGCACTGGTTCCAATGATTAGTGGTCAATATTTCCTAAATGGTTTAGGCACGTTCCACATGGATAATGATGCGCTAAAAATACGTTCAAGGGCAAGCGTACCCTTATCGCAGTAGTAACAAAAGGACGTGAGTCCAAATATCGAACCCAAAGGACTAAATGGTGATTACTAGTTTCCAGAGATTCTATATTGTTTAGGTAAAATTAAATAGGTATTGGGTTGGTTCAATAGTGATAAACGTAAAATAGGAATTGTAAAACAAACAATGGCAAGCAGAGAAAAATTCAGAGAAAAATAGGCTTAGGGTTATGGTTTCCTTCGTGCTCTTAAGTTTCTTCACATCTAATTCTAATTGAACACTTACTATTCATCAATTACCAATATTCCCCTACGAATTTTATTGTCAATTGTTGGTCATAAATTGCAATAGTCCTTTCTAAGTTAATTTCCCAGTTGATTATGTGAAATATTAATATCCTAGGAAGGCATGAGGGATAAAAGGGGGAGGATTAAATTAATTATTTAATCCAATTGGAAATTAGGAATGAAGGTTGATCATATGACAAAACCAATTTGATTACCTTACACGTCTACCAATTAATTGTAGTACGGCCGCCGTTCAATTAATCGATTTGAAGCATACAAGGGATGATCAATTCCAAGTAAGAAAATAAAAACAGTAGAGCAATCTAATTGACGGAATAGAAACAAGAATTCAATTAAAATTAAACATTTAGGGGTTCCAAACACTAAGTACACCACAACCCTAACAAGAAATTTAGCTACTCATGGCAAGAAGAGAAATCATAATTTTAAAGATATACATCAAAGGAAAGAGAAGAAGAAATCTTTTACAAAAAAAGGTTTTTTCCCAATCTCTGACTCTGAGTATCCTATTGGCCCTCAAGAATCCTTCTCCAGAAGCCAAAGAGCAAAAAAGGAAGAATTGAGAAAAGAATGAAGATAAGACCGCGATTCCCCTTTCGTGCTTTGCTCCTTGCTATTTGTAATATCATTTTAGAATTTTGAAGTAGAAGACTTAACCTCGGTCCATTCTGCCCAATCTAGGTCCATTAAAAATTCAAATAAAATTAAAACTTGGACCTTGGACCCGCCTAGCGAGGTTGGAAACCCGTTGGGCGGTTTTTCAGAATTTGCTTCGCTTTGACCCCGGGCGAGCTATCCAACCTGCCCGGCGGAATACCTCCAGGGCAAGTCCCGCCGGGTGGGTGCAACTTTGTGCACTCCATTTTGTACTTCAAGTCTCCTTTTTGGCCCGTTCTTGTGCTTATAGGCTTCTTTTAAGCCCACTTGATAAGTATACTACTCCTCTATACCTGTGGATTGGATTTCTTTTCTTTGCTCAACTAACTTCCTACATAAAATTCAACAAAATTAAGGCAATTCATGTAATTTTAAATAAAAAGCTTAGAAACACACATCACATGAAATCCTTCATTAATGGTCTATTTTTTCAAAAATTTCCAATGAGTTAATGCAAAAATCATGTGAACTTGCTTTATAAATCTACATAAATATATATTTATTAGATAACCCTGTTGAGGGTATTTGTGTTTATTATACCATGATTAAGGAATATCTAGGCTGATCGCTGAAGTTTTTAGATTTCCATGGAGAGTCTAGGATCATGGTTTGCATTTGTATGCTTGGTTACAATTTGATTTGGAATGATAAATGCGATGGAAAACTCTATGTTATGCTTACATGTTATGATTAAGTATTTATTTGCCTTCATGCTTAATATGTTACATGCCTATTTTGCTATGTCTGTTCTTTTGGATAGCTTATCCTTGCTTGTATGTTTTGTGTGTGTGACTGTGATGATCACAACAATTCGTTGTCCCAAGAGTAGATGGACGGTGATCTTCTTAGACCTCGAGTACTCTTTTGCCTCTTGGGAGTGCACATTTGTACTAAAGGACGACGCCTTCTGGATCTCACTACGGTCAACGGACGATAAGAAGGAGGAATCATCTTCATGTACGTGTTAGACCTTGATACCTCTGCGAAGCTTGGAGGAGTTACTTTCCGATCCTTTTGGCAACCCTACAGTTTCTTAGGCCGGACACCCCTAGAGGCGAGAAGCCTACGTATATGGAGGTAATTGAGGCAACTTGAGCTACACCCCTAACCATGTACCTAGAGCTTTAGTCTTAGGGATGAGATTTGCATCGGGCCATTCTTGTTTTGCTATGTGAGTCAGTTAGTATGATCAGCTTAGATTAGGGAGTGTTCATATGTACAATCCCCCTCCTCTTCTCAAGCTGCATTCGTAGGTTGGTCACTTGTATTGACACACAATTCACCTTAGAGTAGTTTGACTTCTTACATACATGTAGCATTGATGTTTTCATGATTATGAGATCTCTTTATTTCATGCTCATTGATGTAGATTGGGATTTCTATTTTAAGTCAGTATTAGTATTAGAGAAGTATATTTTGAAGTCATGAAAAATTTCACTTTTTTTCATAATAAATTAACAAGAGAGTTTTCATAATAGAAATTTAAAATTGAGCCCTATGCTGTGTTCATCAAGTTTTCCTGTAACTAAGTTGGGACATTACAAAATTTACTTAATTACATCTAATATACATATAGGCAAACACATATTTTCTTATTTAAACAACACTAGTTTTCACAAAACACTCAATCATTCATACAATTTAACAAAATTGATGCAACATATGAACAAACTAATCAAATATATCATGCTCTCAATCAATTCAAGCATTTAAGCACACAAATGCACACATAAAGAGTTTCAAATAAGAGTAAGAGAGATTTAACTAACACTAGCCTCATCTAGGATGCCTAGTTCATTTCTTATAAGGTAGAACCTATCTCTAGGAAGAGGTTTGGTGAATAGATTTGCTAGTTGCCTATTTGTATCAACAAACTTTATTACACAATCCTTTTTTTAGACATGCTCTTTAAGGAAATGGTGTCTTATTTCTATACGCTTGGTCCTAGAGTGTAGAATGGGATCTTTGTAAGGTTTATGGTGCTAGGTTGTCACACTTTAAAGGGATATGGTCAAGGTCAACTCTATAGTCTTTTAATTGTTGTTGCATCCACAAGAGTTGAGCACATCAACTTTTCGCTGCAATGTACTCAACCTCAACTATGAATAAGGCTACACAAGCACATTTCTTGCTATGCCAAGAGACAAATGCACTTCCCAACAAGTGACAAGTGCCACTTTACTATTCCTATCAGGCTTACATATAGCAAAGTCTTAATCTGAATATCCCATTGAGCTTATGGAAGATCCTTTAGGAAACTGCAAACCTACATTACTAGTTCCTTTTAGATATTTCATGATTCTTTTTACAATAGATAAATGTGATTCTTTAGGATTTGCTTGAAATCTTGCACATAAACAAACATTAAACATAATATCAGGGTGGCTAATAGTAAGATATAATAGAAAGCTAATCATACCTCTATACTTGGTAACTTCAACTGATTTACTTCTTTCATCTAAGTTCAAGTAGCATGAGGTAGACATTGGAGTGGTTGATTCCTTGCAACTTTCTATTCCAAATTTCTTTGACAATTTACTATAGTACTTGGATTGACTTAAGGAATTGTCATGCTCCAATTATTTCACTTGTGGCCCCAAGAAGAAAGTTAACTCTCCCATCATAGTCATTTCAAACTCCCTCTACATAGTCTTAGCAAAGTCCTTACAAAGAGAGCTATTAGTAGATCCAAAAATAATGTCATCAACATAAATTTGCATAAACATAGTGTCATGTTTAGTTCTCATAATGAACAATGTATTGTCTACCTTTCCTCTTTCAAAATTTTAATTAAGCAAAAACTTGCTAAGTCTTTCATACCAAGACTTAAGGGCTTGTTTTAGTCCATATAGTGCTTTCTTAAGCTTGTAAACATGATTTAGATATTTAAAATCAACAAATCCAAGAGGTTGAGAGACATATACTTCTTGAATATAGTCATTTAGAAAAGTACTTTTGACATCCATTGATATAATTTGAAATCCATTAAACATGCATAAGCCAAAAGTAATCTAATAGCCTCTGATCTAGCTATAGGTACATATGTTTCATCATAGTCAATGCCCTATTCTTGATTGTAGCCTTTAGCTACCAACCTAGCCTTGTTTCTTACTATGACCCCTAAATCATCAAGTTTGTTCTTATAAACCCATTTAGTGCCTATTATTGGATGGTCATTGGGTTTTGGGACCAATTCCCAAACTTCATTTCTTTTAAATTGGTTTAATTCTTCTTGCATTGCAAGCATCCAATTTTCCTCCCAAATAGCATCTTCAATGGACTTAGGCTTAACTTGTGATATGAAAGCCATGGTACCACAATAATTTTTAAGAGAGTTTCAAGTTGTTGGCTCTTTTGAGATCTCACTAACAATATTATCTGATGAGAGGTCTCTACTTGTTCTCCACTTTTTAGGCATTTCACTTATGATCTTTTGGGTTACTTGTTCAAGTTCATTTACATCTTTTTATTGTGATGAATCTTCATTCATGTAATGATCTCTAAGTGCATCTACAACATTATCCAAAATATTTCCTTCTCTCCTTTTGGGGGTTAGTTTCATCAAAGGCAACATGTATAGATTCTTCAACAAGTACGGTTCTCCTATTATAGAATCTATATGATTTACTATTTAATGAATATCCCAAAAAGATTGCTTCATCAGCCTTAGCATCAAACTTGTCAAGCTGTTCTTTGCCATTATTCAAAACAAAACACTTACAGCCAAACACCTTAAGATGTGATATGTTGGGTTTTCTCCCCTTGTAAAGCTCATAAGGGTTTTTTTTTTTTTTTAAAATAAGTCTTAAAAGAACTCTATTTAAAACATAATAAGCTGTGTTAACAGCCTCAACCCAAAAATACTTAGGTATATTATTTTCATTTAGCATTATTCTAGCTAATTCCCCTAATGATCTATTCTTTTTTTCAACTACACCATTTTGTTGTGGTGTCCTAGGTACTGAGAATTATGATCAATTCCAAGTTCTTCACAAAAACTTTCAAATTCATGATTTTGAATTTCCCCCTCCATGATTACTTCTTTTGGATGCTATTTTTAGATTGGTTTCATTTTGAATAACCTTGGCAAACTTTTTGAAGGCTTTAATAGCATCACTTTTCAAGGATAAAAACAATGTCCATGTGTATCTAGAAAAATCATCTACAATCACAAGTTCGTAGTAATTTCCTCCTATACTCATAGTTTTGGAGGGACCAAACAAGTCCAAGTGCATTAGTTGCAAAGGTGTTTTTGTGGAAACAACATTTTTTGATTTAAAAGAGACCTTGACTTGTTTTCCCTTTTGGCAAGCATCATACAACTTGTCTTTTTCAAACTTAAGTTTAGGAAGGCCTGTTACTAAGTCTTTGGTTGCTAACTTATTCAAGTGATCCATGTGTATATGAGGAGCCCTTCTATGCCACAACCACACATCATTTTCTTTTCCTAGAAGGCACTTAGTATACAATGAAGATGCACTATCTAAATTCAACATGTAAATGTTCTCTATTTAATTCCTATCAATTTAACTTCATTTGATGCATTTTCAGTTATCATGCAATAATTTGAATCAAAGATCACTTTAAATCCTTTATCAAACAATTGGCTAATGCTTAGCATGTTGTGTTCCAAACATTCAACATATAACACATTTTCAATTAAGATGTTTGAAGGGTTTCTGATATTACCAACACCAAGAATTTTTCCTTTGTTGTTGTCACCATAAGTCACATATCCATCTTGTATTGAAAAGAGATTTGAGAACTTAAAGACATCTCTAGTCATGTGCCTTGAACAGTCGCTGTCTAGATACCACACTGAATTCTGGGCTTTCAAGCACACCTACAAAATAGGATTAAGACAGAGCTTTAGGTTCCCAATTTTTATTGGGTCCTTGAGTGTTAGTAAGGGGCTTGGTTCCTTTAGGAATCCATATGTACTTGCCACTAGGAATGCCAACATTTTTAATATAATACAAAGATGTTGTATGGCCTTTCCTACCACAGTAAAAGCAAGTCACAAATGGAGAGCTAGTGGCCTTTCTAAAGCTGAAAAGGTTCTTGTAAGATCTTTGTTGAGTTTTATAATTGTAACCAATTCCAGCTTTATCAAAGACACACTTTTATCTACCAAGCAAGATATCCAAATTTACTCTTCCCATTATAAACTTTGCAAGAGTCCCTTTTAGATATTCATTTTCAGTTTTAAGACTTATGCAATTTTCACAATCTAGGACTTTGAGAGAAAATGAAGTTGCACAATTACATGTATAGTTTTTATAGATCATCTCTATAGTTTCATGCTCTAACTTAAAATCATCAAACTCTTTTTACAACTTAGCTAACTGTGATTCGTATAGATTAACTTTACTTTTGAGCCTATTATTTGAAATTCTTAACTTTTAAGCCTCTTCATGCATCTCTAAAAATGCTTCATGCAATTGATCATAATCAGAAGAGATTTTAAAGTCAAAATCACTTACAGTGATTTGCTCATCATAGCTTGCCATTAGGCACAAATTTGCTTATTCACCCATTTCGGATTCACTTGAAGAGCTTATGTCATTCTCATCCCATACGATGTAGGCTCTTCTAGCTTTGCTTGGTTTCTTAGGCTTTTTCTCTCCCCCTTGGTGTTTCTTTAGTTAAGTCGAATAGTCCACTTTGATGTATCCTTGTCCCCCATATTCAAAGCAAGTATAGTTTGAGGGAGTGGCCACATTTTTCTTGGTGACCTTCTTAGATACAAGGTTTCCATTTCTATTTTTCTTCTTCTACATGAATTTGCTAAATTTCTTCACAAGTAGAGTCAAGCGCTCATTATCCGAATCATCTGAGCTTGAGTTATCACACTTATCGTCTTCTTTTTTTTATGAGGAAGCCTTTAGTGCTATGCCTTTCTTCTTCTTGTCAATTTCTTCAACATGAGCCAAGCGATAAAGCTCGAGTTCATGCTCCCTAAGCTTTCCAAATAGTGCAACAAGTGTCATGGTAGTAAGGTCCTTAGATTCTGCAATTGCTGTCACCTTTGGTTGCAAGTTCTGTTAAGATACTTGAGTACTTTTACATTTAGCTCTTCCCTGTCAAATTGCTTGCCAAGACCAATTAAGTGGTTAACAATACGTGTAAATCGTTTTTGGCAATCAGAGATAGATTCACCATTTTTCATGTGGAACATTTCATACTTTTGAACTAGTGTATGCTTTCTAGCTCTTTTAACATCACTAGTTCCTTCATGAGTTACTTGTAAATCATCCCACATTTCTTTAGCAATAGAACATTGAGATACTTTAAGGAACTCATCAAGAGTTAATGCAGAGGTTATGATGTTCTTTGCTTTTAGATTATATTGAGCTTTCCTCTTTTCCTCTTTGGTCTACTCATTCCAATGTTTTATTACTTGTTCTCCTTTTTCCACATGTTGAGGGACATATGGTCCATTTTCTACTGCATTTGATGCGCTAAAAATATGCTCAGGGGCAAGTGTACCCTTATCCTAGTAATAACAAAAGGACGTGAGTCTCGATATCAAACCCAAAGGACTAAATGGTGATTACTAGTTTCCAAAGATTTTATATTGTTTAGGTGAAATTAAATATCTAGTAGATTGATTCAATAATGACAAACATGTAACAGGAATTGTAAACAAGCAGTGGCAAGTAGAGAAAAATTCAGAGGAAAATAGGCTCAGGGTTGTGGTTTCCTTCGTGCTTTTAAGTTCCTTCACATTTAACCCTAACTGAACCTCGTACTATTCGTTGATTACCAATATTCCCCTACGCATTTTATTGTTAATTGTTGGTCATAAATTGCAATAGTCCTTTCTAAGTTAATTTCCCAATTGATCATATAAGATACTAAAACCTTAGGAAGGCATGAGGAATAAAAGGGGGGATTAATTAATTATTTAATCCAATTGAAAATTAGGAATGAAGGTTGATCATATGACAAAACCTAATTTGATTACCCTACACATCTACCAATTAATTGCAGTACGACTGCCACTCAATTAATCAACTCCAAGTATACAAGGAATGATAAATTCCAAGTAAGAAAATAAAAATAGTAGAGCAGTCTAATTGACTGAATAGAAACAATAATTCAATTAAAATTAAGCATTTAGGGGTTCCAAACACTAAGTGCACCACAACCTTAACAAGGAACTTAGCTATTCATGGTAAGAAGAGAAATCATAATTTTAAAGAACTACATCAAAGGAAAGAGAAGAAGATATCTTTTACAAGAAAAAGTTTTTCCCTAGTCTCTAACTCTGAGTATCCTATTGCCCTTCAAGAATCCTTCTCCAAAAGTCAAAGACAAAAAAAGAAAAGTGGGAAGAGAATAGAGATAAGATAGAGATAATCCCTATTGTGCTTTGCTCTTTACCATTTGTAATACAATTTCAGAATTCTGGAGCAGGAGGCTTAACCCGGTCCATTCCACACAATCTAGGCCCATTAGAAATTAAAATAAAATTAAAAGTTGGACCTTAGACTTGCCCAAAGAGGAGCCAATGCTCTACTCACACTCACAAATGAGTAAACCTCAATATTATTCAACTCTGTCCAAATGAGAGGGATTACATCTCTATTTATAGAGTTTATTCTAAGGTGATACTCATACAAGGAGGCTAACTCTAATTATGAAGTAAAGAGGCTAATCCTTAAGCCCAAAGAATAGGCCCAATTACAAAAATAAGTGAAACAGAAAACTAAAGGTCCAATTATACAGTGATAGCTAATCAAAGTATTCTGCCCATTAGGCTCTTCATCAACTTGGACTAATTGGATCAACTTAAGTGTTTCTCCTTCTAAATTAAACTTGAGTGAGAATAAGTTGTTCAATTCTTTTTATCCAAAGTAGCTTTATTAGCCTTCTTATCTCTTAATCTTGTCATGATTCCCAAGTCCTTGTATTTCTTCTTTAAGCTTTGCTATACTTTGGGTCTCCTCTTGGGCCTCTGAGGTCTCCATCAACTTGGGCCTCCTAGGTTTCCATCACCAGCTAGGTTGGAAACCCGCTAGGCAGTTTTTCAGAAAGAATTTGCTCCATTTTGGTGCTAGGCGTGGTGACCCATCGGGAAGGTGCAGCCTTCTACACTCCACTTTATGCTTCAAGTCTCCTTTTTGACTCGTTCGCTTATAGGCTTCTTTTGTGGTCCTCACTATGGTTCTAGCTTCTAAGTCCACTTTGATAAGTATAATACTCCTCTTTGCTTGTGGACTGAATTTTCTTTCTTTGTTCATCTAACATCCCTTCACAAAACCCAACAAAATCAAGACAATTCATGCAATTTTAAATAAAAAGCTTAGAAATGCACATCACATGAAATTCTTTATTAATGGTCTATTTTCTCACAAATTTCCTATGAGCTAATGCAAAAATCATGTGAACTTGCTCTATAAATCTACATAAAATGTAGATTTATCACAACCCCAAACTTAAGATTTTGCTTGTCCTCAAGCAAAAAATAATTTGCATAAAAGGGGTCGGACCATATCCTTCAGCCTCAATTCAAATACATTTTCAATCAATCCCAATTAACAGTTGCCTTTTCTTTCAAAATAGTCTCACACATATGTTTAGTCAACTCTTAAGAGTCATAATTCCCTCCTAGAACAAAACATGTTAGCACAAGATAGTAAATCTCCTGCCTGCACTTTCTACTTGCTTTACTCTCCTCAAGATTAAGTGATTTTACATAACTCACCAATATTTGGGTTTTGTTTACACTCAACATCATCGCATGTTATTCCCACCATATGCTTGACAAGATTCTAAAACTAATATTACGAAACAAGTGCACACACTCAAGAGGTCTTTCCAGGTTGTAATGGGGCAAGGTTACCAGTGGGTAGGAATGTTTGGAACTAGGCTAAGCTATTGAAATTAAGGGACTACCATAAGCATAATCTCAATCATTTCATCACTACTGTTCATCATTTGGCTTTAATATTTTTGCTTGCCAACTTTTCATCCTCATTTGTTTATAGTACTAGAAAATGTAGATGTAAAGAAAAATTGTATTTCTTTTTATTATTATTATTATTATTTTTGCATATACATATATATAGACAGGAAAAGTTTAATGTTACTATACTCCCGCTCCAAACTTAAATCATTGCTTGTCCTCAAGCAACCCTAAACTTAGAATTCAACCACATGTAGTATGTAAGAGTAAATCCCTTAATTCCAATCAAGAGGGACAAAATTGTTTTTCACTTTTAGGCTTATAATCAGGTAATTCAAAGAACAGATGGAATTAGGCTCAAGGGGGCTAGCAAAGGATAATTAAACAGGGTGGCTAATATTTGGCTCTAACTCAAGGAAAAGAAATGTGCCTTTATCATATATATGTAAACAAATCAAGTGACAAAAATAAGAATCAAGTCAAGTTCTGAAGCAAATAACATACAAAGAACACACTGAACAAAAAATATCTGTTTAGCCCAATTCTCACACAGGGATGAGAGTAAAGAAACCATAAAGCACAGATAGATTCAAGACTAGCAAGTGTTAACAGGCAATACTCTAAAGGATCATGTGTATCAAATTGTGAGTGATATACAGAGTGGAGTGACAACATAAATTTACAAAGCACACAGTAGTAGGCAATAGTCAATAGTGATACTAAAATAAGAGATGAAGCAAAGGCATCATATAGTCATCACATCAGCACATAGATAATGGTTTAGTACAACAAACCAACATATATGACAAACAATAAGAAAGTAAAAAGAGAAGGAGAGACTTGTTTGGAGTACAACCCAATCCTTACAATTAGAAATTAGTAACTGCCTCAGTAACTGTTATTAGCATAATCTCTAGTGGGATAGAAGTTCAAAATGTTGTTGCAACTGTTGCGAATCTTTGGAATATGCCCTAAAAGTACTTAAACAACTAAATCAAGTGAAAGAAAACCAATAAAAAAAATTGAAAAAAATAAAATGGAAGAAAATAAAATGATAACCGACACATGATGCCTTTTGAAAGCGCTTGTTTAACGTCGCGAGCTTGACGAAATCCACTAGGGTTTAGTTTTCAAGGAGGTTGATATGTTTGGCTTGTAGCAAGCCCTGAATGTTTTGAAGCCTTTGTCATATCTTCAGCCTGTACAAAATTGCAGGAAGTAAAAGAGGAGGGCTTCTTCAAGGAGTCCAACACTCTAAAAACTACCTCCTCATCATTAAGTCAAAAGGTTAACTTCCCTTACCGGACTTCTATCAAAGAATCTCCTGTATTGAGGATAGGTCACCCTAAGATAATTGGGACGTCCTCATCCTCTTCTATATCCAGCACTACAAAGTCTATAGGGAAAATGAACTTACCGACCTTAACTAACACATCTTCCACTATTCCTCAGTGGTGAGCTATAGACCTGTGAACCAACTAAAGAGATATGTTAGTAGGTTAGGGCTTTTGCATCCCCAACTTCTTAAAAATAGAAAAGGGCATCCGATTAATATTGGAGCCCAAGTCACACAGTGCTTTCTCAAAAAATGAGTTACCTATAGTGCAGGGAATTGTAAAAGTCCCTAGGTCCTTAAGCTTAAGGGGCAACTTTTTAAGTACCATAGTTGAACATTCCTCATTGAGTTTCACTAGCTCAAAGCCTTCTGATCTCTTTTTGTTTGAAATATTTTTTTTCAAAAATTTGGCATATTTAGGCATTTGAGCTATTGCCTCGACAAAGGGAATGTTTATGTGTAGTTTCTTGAAAATTTCTAAAACTTTAGAAAACTATTTATCTCTCTACTCATCTCTTAATCTTTGGGGGAAGGGAGCACTTACCTTTATTGGCTCAGAAACTACAATACCTTTTTCTCCTTGTTTAGCAAGACTCTCCTTAGTGAGAGTCTCATCTTCTTTCTTTGGTGGTGCTTGCTTTCCTTCTTGGTTGGGCCCTCCAATTCTTTCCTACTCCTAAGAGTAATGGCCTTCACCTCTTCCCTCAGGTTAAACTCAGTTTGAGTGAGTAAAGAACCTTGAGCCCGTTGAAATAATAGATTAGTGAAGTTTGCTATCTATGTCTCCAAGGACCTGAACCGGTCATCAGTCTTGGCCATATATTGCATCATAGTATCCTTCAGGCTGGGCTTCTTCTCCTATTATGTTAGACCCTGGTTCTACATGTGTGGGGGTCTATAGACATTCTCATTCTGCACCTTTTGTTGTTCACCCCATGAGAAGTTAGGGTGGTCTCTCCAAGCTGGGTTATAGATGGAAAAGTAAGGGTCTCCTTGGTTCCTGCTTGAACTACCTATGTAATTGGCTTCCTCAATAGCTTTAGCAAAGAAATTGCTCATTTGGTAGTCCTTTCCTTTATGCCCAATTACTCCACATCAATCACATACAGGAGGGGGAGGTGGTGGAGATAGGAGACGGGTTTGTGCTTGCATAAGTATCTCTAGTTGCTTAGTGATAGTATCAAGTTTGTGGTCTACAAATGTGCTGAACTTAACGTGATAAGCTCCTACAAGCCTCTTCAAAATGTGTCTATCTTCAAATGAAGTGAGGTAATTATTAGAGGCCATATCTTCAATGACAATAAAGGCCTCATCAGGTGATTTCTTCAAGATGGTTCCTCCACAAGCTACATCAATGCTAGTCCTGTTTTGAGTGGAAATCTCACTATAGAAAATCTGAATCAGTTGCCCAGTTGGGAAGTCGTGGTGTGGGCACTGCCTAAGCAGATCCTAGAATTGCCCCCAGGCCTCAAACAAGGACTCCTATTAGAATTGGACAAAATTCATAATGTCTTTTTGCAGCTTGGTGAACTTGGCTAAAGGAAAGTAATTCTTGAGGAACTTGTTGGTGCATTAGTCCCAAGCGGTGATGGACCCATCGGGTAATGAAGATAGCCAAGCCAATGCCCTATCTGTTAGAGAGAACGGAAACAACCCTAGTCTAATAGCATTTTAGGTGACACCGTTATATTTCACGGTATCGGTGATCTTGAGAAATTTCTTCAAGTGGCCCAGGGGGTCTTCAGTAGGCAAGCCCCCAAGCTGCCCAGAATTCTACACCATGATAAGAAGTACAGGCTTGAGCTTAAAATTATTTGCCTTCACTGCAGGGCGACGAATGTTGTCAGCTACCCCAATGGTAAGAGCAAAATAATCCTGCAAGGTCCTATGTGGTTGTTACGATTGTTCAGCCATAACGTCTTTTGTTCTCTGCTCCTTCCTTAACCTACAATCTATCCTTTCAACTTCAAAATCAAATTGTAAGACAAGCCTTTTAGAGCGAGTTAGCATAAACAATAGAAAAATAAAACTAAAGAAATCTTGCAAAATAGAAAATGAAGGAAAATAAAATAAAATAAAGAAAATTAAAATAATTAAAAATAAATTATTAACAAAGAGTAAAATACCTAAATTAACAAGAATTTCCTTTTTTAATATCGCACAATTAGTCCCCGGCAACGATGCCAGAAACTTGATGTGCTAAAAATACACTCAAGGGTAAGCATACCCTTATCGCAATAGTAACAAAAGGATGTAAGTCCCGATATCGAACCCAAAGAACTAAATGGCGATTACTAGTTTTCAATGATTCTATATTGTTTAGGTGAAATTAAATGGGTAGTAGATTGATTCAATAATGATAAACGTGTAATAGGAATTGCAAAACAAGTAGTGGCAAATAGAGAAAAATTCAGAGAAAAATAGGCTTAAGGTTGTGCTTTCCTTCGTGCTTTTAAGTTCCTTCACATTTAATTCTAACTGAACCTCGTACTATTTATCAATTACCAATATTCTCCTATACATTTTATTGTCAATTGTGGTCATAAATTGCAATAGTCCTTTCTAAGTTAATTTCCCAATTAATCATATGAGATATTAAAACCCTAGGAAGGCATAAGGAATAAAAGGGGGGATTAATTAATTATTTAATCCAATTGAAAATTAGGAATGAAGGTTGATCATATGACAAAACCTAATTTGATTACCCTACACGTCTACCAATTAATTGCAGTACAGCCGTCGTTCAATTAATCGATTTGAAGCATACAAGGGATGATCAATTCCAAGTAAGAAAATAAAAATAGTAGAGCAATCTAATTGACTAAATAGAAATAAGAATTCAATTAAAATTAAGCATTTAGGGGTTCTAAACACTAAGTACACCCCAACCCTAACAAGGAATTTAGCTATTCATGGCAAAAGGAGAAATCATAATTTTAAAGAAATACATCAAAGGAAAGAGAAGAAGAAATCTTTTACAAGAAAAGGTTTTTTCCTAGTCTCTAACTCTGAGTATCCTATTGCCCTTCAAGAATCCTTCTCAAAAAGCCAAAGACAAAAAGGAAAATTGGGAAGATAATAGAGATAAGATAGAGATAATCCACATTGTGCTTTGCTCCTTACCATTTGTAATACAATTTTAGAATTCTGGAGCAGGAGGCTTAACTCAGTCCATTCCACACAATCTAGGCCCATTAGAAATTAAAATAAAATTAAAAGTTGGACCTTGGACCCACCCAGCGAGGTTGGAAACCTGCTAGGTAGTTTTTCGGAAAGAATTCGCTCCTTTTTGGTGCCGAACGTACTGACCCACTAGGAGGGTGCGACCTTCTGCACTCTGCTTTATGTAACACCCCCACTTTAACTTACTTGTTTGTTTTTCTAATTATTCTATGATTAATTGTGAAAAATAAAATAGGAATCTCAAGGGTATACTTTCATGAATATATTCATGTTAGCAAGTTCCATCTAGTTTAGATTTTAATAATTTATTGGATTAGGACCCGGGAGTGATAAAACAACTGGTTTATCCCTGAAAACTTGCATAATAGGATAAAATAGCAAAAATTATCTAGAGTGTTTTAAAAATTATTTTTAAATCATATTTATATTCAAAATAATTAATAATAATTTTATAAATTTTTCGGAATTTTTTTGAGACAGTTTTTGGGAAATGACTGGTATACCTTTAGCCGATTGTGAAAGCCAGCAAGAGACTTTTCAACCTCAAAAAATTTTGAAAAATTTATATTGAGTATATTCTAATTATACCAATATTATTTTAGGGTAAAAATAGTGAAAAGTCAAAAAATATATTTATTTGGCAAAAATTGGATTTATTGGCTTAAGAAATGTCTTTTTAATGAAAACATTTATTATAAATAATATATACATGAGAAAAACCTGAAATTTTTTTTTAAAGCTTAATAAAATATACTTGAAAATGTGGTGTGGTCGGATTTTTCAAAAACCTATCCAAAATTTCTATCTAATTTTGTTGCATTAAATTAATATTTAATTATTTTTAATATCTAATAATTATATAAAATAATTTTTTTTCAAATTCCAGAAGTCTTGACTGGTCTGGGACGTTTCCCTTTTGACCACATGTGGAAAGTACAATGGAAATGGATATTATATGATTTTTGAGTCAAAAATTAAATCCAAAATGCCTACTTTTTGACCTATGAATAACCTCATCAACCACTCTACTATTACACACTCTTTCCTTCAGATTTTCAGAAACTCCCTCTGCCCTCCCAGCTGCTGAATACGTAGGGCTCCCTCTTCTCCCCAAACTCTTGCATTTTTTTCTCACCATTAAAAGGCTTCCACAAAGTTTAAGTCCCTAAACCTCCAAACCAACCCTCCTCTCCTAATCTTCTACCAACAAACCTTGTTTAGAGGTAAGGGGGAGTGGGGTTTTAGCCTCTAAAAATTGTTTCTTAATGGGTGTGTGAGTGTGTGGGTTTTCCCTTAAACCCAATTAGTATATTAATCCTACTACTACTACTATATAATTATTTATATTCTTGTCATTTAAATTATTGCTTTATTATTATGTCATTTACTTTAATGTCATTTATTTTCTTGCCTTATTATTGTTTCCATTATGTTGCAATTTATTTTTATTTTATGCTTTATTTATATTTTTTCCCATTTACATTATGTCATTTACTTTATTGTTTAAGTTCTTGCTATTTAAATTCTTGCTCTTTAAATGTCTTGCTTTACTTATCGTCATTTAAATTTTTGCCCATTTAAATTATTGCCATTTATTTTATTGTTAAAATTATTATTGCTATTCTATTGTTATTTACTTAAGTTTCACTTTATTGTTATTTTAATTATTGTCATTTATTTTGATGTTACTTTCATTACTATTTGGCATTATATTATAACTTAAATATCCTATTATGAATAGCTATTATGGGCTTATTTTCATGCAAAAATAGCTATTTTCCAAAAAAACCCAAATTTAAGCTTGAAGATCACTTAGAGAAAAATTTTTTTGGAGCCTATTTTCTCCTCACAAGGCTCTCGGCCATATTCAAAGAAAAGGGAAAGAAATATTTTTTTTTTATGTCAATTAACTTATTAGAATGGGTTAGGTGGTTGAAAAATAATAAATAAGTAAAAAAATCAATTTTTGACCACATAGAAAATGAACTCAATTTCTAAAAAAGAAAAACAATAATTTAGGCTTTTTCTACAAAGGGCATTCGGCCCATTAAAAAAATAAATCAATGAAGAAGATGAATCTTTCATTTAGATTTAGCATTTTTGATAAATACTTGAATTGATAAAAATTGGTAAGAATATATCCTAAGGAAAGTTAAAGAAAATGTTTTCTTGAAAAAGCAAGTTCTACTAAGTTTTTAGAAATAGAATTTAGACTTCAGGCCCAAATTTGGAAAAGTTTTGGGATAAAGACCCTATTAGACAATTTTAAATTGTTATCATTAAACTACTATTTTGAACAAATTATGGCTAGTGTGAAAATAAATAAATAACATCAACAAAGGTTTTAACAAAATTGCGCGTCTTCTTGAAATTAGAAGTGTTGGTTCTTATAAGATGAATAATTCGAATTTTAGTAAAAAGGAAATAACTAAAGAGAAACTCTAAGTATGCTCTGTGGTTGTAGCATAGTCTGACCTTCCACATCAGAAAAGAACTCTTAAAATTTTATGTCCTAGTCATAATTGTAGACGAAAGTTTTTCTCTTTGAAATAGTCTAATTTGAAAAGATAGAAAAGGATAAGGACAAATCAAAATAATTAAAATAAGAATCGCAATAAATGTATAAACGTGTGAGAATGAATATGCATGACGCTTTGGTCATTGATATTTCCTTCCCTGTGATGTTCATATTGAATTATTTCTAAGTTCTATGAAAATGTGATGGATGAATGACATCTCTGTAATGAGTAACTCTGGAACTCTGTTGGATTATCCAGAGAGTGTGTCTTGAAACTTAGAAAGCAAAGTCATAGGAAAACCCTGATTGAGTTAGGACCATGTTGAGAAGCATGAGTGCCTGTGAGTGGGAAGTCACAGTTTGGTACACTGCGGGATGAAAGGCAGGGACCATTGTTCGGGTCTTTAGGGTAAAGGTGCTGAGTTGTGAACATCCCAATGGTCAGGTTAGCACCCTGAGCGAGGGTAAATCACGTAAACCGACTTGGCAACTTTGACGCTTGCTCAGCATCACCATGATTGGTGTAGTGTATATCCCTGATGGGCGTGTGGCCCTTTCCTCGAGGATGATGATTATGAAATGGATGTCTGTACCTTGTGAGGGATTATACGAACTCCCAATCGCTTCCCAATGATTCTTGATGGTTAAAGTAAAACATCAAAGATGGGTATGGATCTATATGTCTGGTAAAGGTTGAGATTGAGTCGTAATAACGTAGGTCAGACCTTAGGATTTCCCTTGGTTGCTTGTTTAAATTGTTGTTTGTAGCCTATTAAGAAATGAATGAGGCTTTTATAAAAACCTCACTCCTTTCCTTGTTTCTTTCATATATGATTGTGATACGAGCAGACGGATCTGTTTCACGGGATGGCGAATATCCACATAGCGTACTGCCCGCTGGGTCACTGGGTCTATGATCTGGTCACTCAGTACTCGACGTACCAGGGGAGGGTGACCTTTACCTTTATGTCTCCCATCCCTGACATCTTCCTGCCTATGCAGCAGCTGACACTACCGATGACTCTTTCTACCACCGCTCCCGACGGCTATGTCAGAGGACCGCAGGCTCCTCCACCATCACCGGCAGATGAGGAGATGGACAACGCTTCTTTTCCACCGATGGATGCTACTCCTGATATCGGTATCATGGCGATCCCAACCCCATATCTTCAGTCCTATGAGCCGCTAGTCGAGATTCCTCCATATCTTGACACAACCGAGTCTTCATCCGGTCCTTCTTATCATCCGAGTGAAAACTATGGATGGGTATCTTCCTCCTCTGAGATTAGCAACGTTGGTAGCTATGATGGCCTTGGGCAGTTACCCAATGGCCATATACCTTCTGACGACGAGAACGCTGACATGATGGACTCAGATGATACTGACATGATGGATTCCGAGGACTCACTATGACGATGATCTTGTTGCGACCTTCTGTATGGATGGGTAGCCTAGCATAGGTCCACACTGCTCTGACATAGATTTTTGTTGTATAGCTATGGGCGGGTATTTAGGCTTCTTTTGATGTATTTCTTTTATGTGCTTTTGACATATGTATTGATATCTGACCTTGTACAAAGGCTAGATGCACATATATATATGATAATGTTTACTTCACAAGTTCTCTATCTGATGTCTCTATTATATATTCCGTAGTTAAAAAAAAAATAAAAATAATAACTATATATATATATATATATAGTGCGGTAACAAGTTAAGCATGATTAACATTTTACTAATTAATTATGTACTTGTATTATCATTATAAAGGGTGTTACACCAATGCATGTATGCATGACAACCAATTCATCATGAACAGACATTGATGACAATATGTATTAATAACAACTTATCATTCACACCCAGATAGGTTTTTTTATTAATAATCACTTATTTCTCACACCCAGATAAGCTTTTTGTCAAAAATGACATCAAGTCCCGATTTTTCACCATATCATGGATTCACCTAATTTACCCTTATAAAAATAACATCCTCATTTGTCACAACGCTGGGCCCGAACCATTGTTAGTCCATCATCATGTGATTCAATAGAAAGCCCTATCCATTGCTGGCCTTTCTATAGGATCCTATCGAAAGTGATCCCGATGAGGATAAACTAGGGTCCACCGCTTATCATTCACACCCGAATAAGCCACTTATCAACAGTTTCATAACATAGACACCATGCCATCAAGTCACCAATATACAACAAGTCATGCCTTTAACAAATTTCACCAAGAAACTCATTCAATCAAACACTCACCAAGTTATATATATATATATATATATATATATATATATATATATATATATATATATAAATTCTATATTTTAAAAAGAATGTTAAAAATTAAATAAGAAAATACATTATGAAACTTGTCAAGTTAAAACTCAAATCTTAGATTGTTGTGAAACCTAGTCTATTAAACTTTATTACAAATTACTTTTCATTAAATTACCAAAATATATTTTTAAATTACATAGGACAATAGAAATTATATCTCATTAAATTTCATATTTAACATTTATTTCAAAGATCCACCATTTAATTTTTATTACAAAAGATTGAGTTTTATAAAGTTATAAAAAAGTTATAATAACTTATTTTCTAAAATAACTTCTAGTAGCTTCTAGATTTTAGCCTTTGTTTAAAAATTATTTTTTAATAGTAAATGATTTTTGCTTAACATGATCTATACATGATTGGAAAGGATATTTTGTCTATTTTCTAAAACAATAAAGATCACCTCAAGAAAAAATCTACAAAAAAGATACAAAAATAACAAGGTCAGAGTGGCTTGCTAGAAGACCAGAGAGTATGTCTTGCCATTTTTCACATACAAGGAAAAATTTTAAGAGACCAATTTCTTTATTTTCTAAAATTAAACTTAAAAATATTTTAAAAAAGTCTAAGAATATCAAAAACCAAGGTCCACATAATTTTATATGATTTTTGTAAGTTCACAGTTTTCAAAAATTCTTCTAGTCAAAAAGCAAGTACAACTTTTAGATTCCAAAAATCATTAAAAATAGAAAACTAAACCAAAATAGGCAAACCATATATTATTGGAAATATTTTTGTGTCTAATTTTCATTCATTCAAATATTTTCCCAAATACACAACCGATTATTCCAAAATCACGTTTTTCTACCCACTGTCGGGTCAGCATTTTTAGAAAGTATGCACAAATTTCAAAAGGCTTAACTTTTTCTACATTTTAATATGATTCTTGAGTCCATTTTGGAGAAAATTTTTTCTAGTTTACAACCAAACAACAAGCACTCAAAAATATTAACCACAACTCTAGATATTATAAAAATAGTGCACCATGTTCAGACAAGAAAACCAAACAGCATCAAGAACATGTTATATACTTACATGAAAATGTGATCTTTCATCAAGTTTACCAATTTTAAAAATTCCAACAACATTTTTAACAATAAACCATATCAAAACATGTCAACCATAGTCTAAACACATAGAAAAAGGGTTAGCTTTCTTTACCACCAAAAATAGTCAAGGTTACAAACAAGCAAAAACTTGACTTTTGAGTCCACTCCCTACACAAAGCTTTGATCTTTGCACCATCCATCACCATGAATGGTCAATACATGAGATGAACACAAGAAAAGAACAAAGTTTAGAACCATAGAAACATAGAGGAGGGTTTAGACCTCTTGGGTCTTGATAGAAATGGATGGATGAAAGTAGATGAGGATGAAACTTACCTAGCACCTCTTCTTTGGACACCCTAGTCTCTACCTCCTCCTTCCAACACTTAGGAAACTTTAGAACAAGAGAGGAGAACTCTCCCTTGTGCCCACAGTTTTGGGGATCAAAATGAAAGAATACCTTGCTTAACACCACTTATAAGACAACATAAATGAAGGGCATAAGGGTAATTGGCAAAATGGAGAAACTTTGGGTAATTAAATGAAAAAATCATTCAACTTCTCCTAGAAGAAGGAGCTTGGACGTCCAAGTAGGGGCAAAAACAAGGGGTAGAAGTGGTTTTGGTACACTTGATATGACTAGGTGTAGGAATTTGTGAAAAAGCTTTTAATTAGTTTGCAACTAAACTAGTTTATTTAGGATTAATAGTTAGTTTAGTTGGGCTGGGCTTTAGGAGACGTGTGGTATGGTTCTAGATAGTAGAAATTTTTTAATTTCTCACACTGACAATGAAAAATGTGGTCAAATACCAAGTTTTGTGAAATTAGGTTTAGAATTTCTAACACTTGAATCAATTAAAACAATTTAATTGATATTAGAATCTAAATGAGTTTATGACTCTTTAGAATTTCTATGGTTATGGTTTGACTGACTCTATCCAATCAGACAGTTGAATTTACTTTATCTGACAGGATTCTAGACAGGCTTCTCGATAAATGGTCCAGAATGGATTTAAAGTTCTATGTTAAAGTTCTTAATGGATTTAATCTTGTGTTTGGAAACAATTTAATCTGTTAATTTGGTTAGGTAATCGGTTAATTTCGTTATTGCTTATGTTAGAAAGCTAATTTGAATATGATATAACCAGTTGTGCGATTATGTAATCACTTATGTTTTAAAATGATGAAATATAGCTATGCCCGAATAACTGATTACATAGTTACGTAATCAGTTATTTTAAATAACCTGAAACAGAAGCTATGCACAAATAACTAGTTACGACGGGAAATAACTAGTTATTTTCACTCTAAGTTCATTTTCCAGAATTATGAAGAACAAAATAACTGATTACAAGTTTGGATAACTAGTTATTTCAATTCTCTATAAATTGCAAGCCTTATTGACTCTTTACACATGGATTTCAATCCCTAAACTTTTGTGAGAGTTTTTCAAGAGTGAAAACATATTTTTCATCATTATTACAACAAGTTTTTCATCAAATCAAGAGCTCACACATGGATTATCTTTGTGGATAAAGAGAAGTCATCTTATTGGGTAGATTTGTTTTGTACTTCATTGTTTTCATTCATCATGAATTGAGGTGATATCTAACCCTTACTTTTGGTCTAATTTTCGTTCTTGAAGAGGATTTTCTCAAGTCTCTCTTGTGGTAGAGTTCCACAAGAATTGATTCAAGTTTTCTTGATAGGTTTTCAAGAAACTTGGTTTTAAGCTGTGTTTGTGTGTGATTCTTTTGTTTGTACAGTGTACTTGTAAACAAATTGAATTACATAGTGATAATACGAATCAGTTTGATTGGAAATTGGATGTAGATCATAGTGGTGGTGATTGAACCAGTATAAATCTTATGTGTTCCTCTCTTCTCTCTACTCTTTCTCACATATATTGAATCTTGATCACTTTGTCAATTGCATATAAATTCATGATAATCTTATTCATAGTTGCACAGTAAAGGCAAGTTAATTGTTCTAATTTTACAACATCTATATCACCAAATCAAATTGATTCAAAGTCATTCGAAAATCTAGTATTTCATCTTTGAAAAGGCTTTGGGGTTCTTGTAAATTTTTATAGATCCAATTCACCCTCCTTCTTGGATCTAACCCTTTTATTCAACACTCTGGACGCCAATGGAAGACTAAATGTTTAAGTAAAGAAATAAGTGTATGCTAAGACTGAGGTGCCCTTTTTGGGTGGATAGGCAGGATTCCATCCCTTCTCATGTTCCCTAAAAGCTAGTGGCTAAGACTAAGGTGCCCTCTTTGGGTGAATGGGTGGGGTTCCGTCACTTTCCATTTATTCCAAAGGCTAGTGGCTAAACCCTTTGGATCGGATGGGTATATAAATATAAGGTCATGGCATAAGCACAAGGGGAACACTCCTTGAAAGATTGAGCTCAATACTTTGTTGTAAGATGAAAAAGAGAAAAAGATCATGTAAGAATTAAATGTTAAGCTATGTTTATTGTAACACCCCTATTTTTGCATATCAAATTATTTTCTTAATTATTCTATATTTATTTTGGTGAACTAGATGAAAATCTCAAAAATTTAATTACTATAGCTATGTAGTATTTAGTTTAGATTTTTAATAAATTTTTGGGGAACTAACTTCAAAATGGGTAAAATAATCGTTTTGCTCCTAAAAAATTAGATAACAAAATAAAAAAAATTAGTTAGAAGTGTTTATAGATTCTTTTTAAGTTATAAATATATTTAGAATAATTAATGATAATTTTAGAAATTTTTCAAGAATTTATTAAAATAGTTTTTGTGAAATAACCGAAATACCTCTAATTGACCACAGGAGTAGCCTAGAGACTTTTTGACTTCAAAATATTTTGAAAATTTTATACTAAGTATGTTTCATTATAAAAATTTTATTTTCCACTCAACTTGCCTTACTTTCATATCATCCTCATAAATTCTACAGCAGTTCAGCAATGTAGGAAACTGGGTTATCTCAAGATACCCCACTGCCTGCTTGATGTTAGGCCTCAGTCCGCTCTCAAATTTGGAGCATCGCGATCTCTCAACTCCCTCTTGGAAGTAGGGGCAGTACTTTGACAGTTCATCAAATTTGGGAGTGTATTCTCCAATAGACATATCGCCTTGTTTCAACTCAAGGAATTCTATTTCTTTCCTTCGCCTTAAATCTTTTGGAAAATACTTTCTCAAAAACTTTTGGCAAAATATTTCCCAAGTGATTAATCTTCCCTTAGCTTCTTCTTGTTGTCTTGCATATCTCCACCAATATTCAACTTCTCTAGATAGCATAAAGGTAGCATAAGTTACCTTATGTGCATCAGTGCACTCCATAACTGTGAAGATTTTCTTAATCTCTGCAATCCAATTCTAAGCGCCATCTTGATCAAATCTGCTTTTAAAAGTGGGTGGGTTATTCTTGCAAAAAGCTGCAAGTCATCGGTATTCTGTAGGCTCATTGACTCGTCCTCGGTTCATATTTTCAAGAATAGCAGCCATTCGTTCAAGTATTTGCTGAGTAGTATCTTGTTGTGGTCTTCCAGCCATTGTTTGAAAAAGAGAATCAATGTATTAGTTTATTACTTTGAATAAAACCATATGTCAGGTGAGTAAAAGTAATTTTGTGAAATAGTACACTAGATAGATTCCCAAGAAAAAGAGGTGGGTCACAATGGACACTCTTTAAGTACCAAGTCCTTCCTAGCTAGAACCTACCTAGACAAGCACTAGTCACTTTTACCAAACTCAACAACCAACACTAGGTTTACTCTTAGCAAAGTCTTCTATTGAGCGTGCACCCTACTTTTCATAGTTCTTCTATTGCGACTTGTTTCGAACGTCCACTTTTATCTTCAATAGTACTACATAATCTGAACATATCTTATATTTATGTTTCTCAATAGACGATGTAAGAACAAACAATTCATCTTTCATTCCTGTTTTATCAATAGCAAATGAAAGAACACACAACATAAAGGAGGTAAAGCCCATACCCCAGGCTTTGACAGGAAAGAACTGCTCTAATACCATCAAATGTGACACCTATTCACATTGAACATAACCCATATTTATTTACTTATTTAAAATACAAGTAAAATTTTTCTCTACTTTTAATAATAGAAAATTTGTAAATTTAACAAAATTTGGAAACGGTAGTAAAAAAAATAAAATCTGTATGTATTCATTGTAAAACTGTATATCATGATGTCATAATCAGAAAAATTACTAAAATATAGGGAGATCAAAATATACATCAAAATTGTTACTACTTATTCCCAGTACATAAAAAAGATCCTAGTTAGAGCAGTGTCCGTCTACCCTTATCCCATCAATTAACAAACTATCAGACTAGCCCTATAGGTCCTCATCAACAGTCGGGTCTTCATTAATCGCAATCAATCATGCATAAAATGAAAAATAATGGAGTGAGGTGATTTGTTCTAATATCGCTTTTACATGTATGATAGGAATTCTACCACATAATACAGATAAAACACAGTTGACAATACAAGAGGAACCTAAAGTTTGTTCTATGTTATACTATTCTTGACTCGATATGGATCCATACTTTCCATTAGTGGGTAATAGTTCTTAACAGGACCTGGGAAGTGATTGGGAGTACATATACCTTTCTCAATATCATCACATGGTACAATCCTCATCATCATTGAGGAACAAAATAACAATTTAGGATATCCATTTATAGAAGTATACTCTCACCACTCTTGGTAATGCTGAGCAATTGTTAGGGTTATCAAGTTGGTTAAGTGATTGTCCCGGCTCAAGAGTGCTACCTTGGCTATTAGGATGCTCACCACTTGATACCATACCCTCTAAACCTAACCATGGGTCCCTGCTTTTCATCCTGCAGTGTACCAAACCGTAGCTTCCCTAGCAGGATGTCATGCTACTACATGTCACTTGCTTTGCATTACTCATTAATTTATCACTTCCTAACTTCTCAAATAGAGGTTTCTCTGGTTTGAATTAATTTGAGTATTAGTACAATCAACATTTTTGCCTTATATTGCAGAAATTGCACAATATCAAAACAGAATAACGACATAGTAATTATAGTTTAATTATTAAAATTTTTGCAGAATAACAAATAAATAAATATATTTTAATTTTCTAAATTTGAGTAGAGTGACAGCTTAGCAAGTACATTTTAATTTTCTAAAATTGAGCATAGTAACAGTTTAGCAAATGCATTTTAATTTTCTAAAATTGAGCAGCGTAACAACTTAGTAATTATAATTTAATAATTTAAATTTGAGCAGAGTAATAACTTAGAAATTATAATTTAATAATCTAAATTTGGGCAGAGTAACAACTTAGCAAAAATTAAAGTTTAACGTTAAACAATATAACAATAATAATAATAAAACTTAAGCCTAAACGAGTTTAGGGGAAAACTCTTCCTATCAACATGCAAAGTGACAATAATTTAGAACCAACCCCATTCCCCCCATTACCTCTAAGGTGGTTGATGAAGAGGATGAAATTGTTGATGCAAAGCTCCTAGGAAGAGAACTTTACTAGTTGTTGGAAAATTAATAAAATTTTAGCATAAAAGCAAAGTAAAATAAAAAAATTTCCAAAGAGAGAAGCTTTCTAAGAATTTGGTGGCTTGAGAGAGGGAGAGGTGCTGCAAAATGGTCCAAAACTATGGCTATTTATAAAGGAGGAGAAGGGGTTAGGTGTCCACGAAATTACATAAGCCATTATGTAAGCATTACGTCATAAATCTAATTTTTATTTATTTTTAATCTAATTTAGGGACACATACACCATTTAGGGTGGTGAACCACCCCTCGTAGGCATGGGGACATGCTATATGAACTGTCCTCAAGCTCCTCAGTGTAAATTTCATCTGTAGGTGAATTAACTAATACTGATAAAAACACCTAAACTTGAAAAATTAGCTTTTAATATCAAAATAATGCATTTTAATGAAAAACTGGAAAAATACATTATTTTTCATCAAAAACAAATTTCTAATAATAAATTTTAGTTTTTATTAATTTAATTCGAATTATATGTATTTATTTTGTATTTTTAAGCTAGAAAATTCATAAAAATCCATTTTAATTCAATAAATAGCAAAATTTTTATGAAAATTATAAAATTAAATATTTCACTTATAAATAAACTGAAATTTCCATTTTCACCATTTTTGGATGTCAAACCAATATTGGCTGGCTTATCGAACACCTAAGGGCATTTTGGCTATTTTACATAGGAATTCCAGAAAATTTTTAAAATTATATTTTAATATATATGACATGATTCCAAGCTCAAATTGACATTTTAATGTCAATTAAATCTTTTTCTCATATTAGTCCTTAATGTTGAAAAATAGAGACAAAATTGTCATTTTCTAATTTTTCTGGCCTCCGGCTCGAAAAAATTATTAAAAATTTCTATTAAATAGCTGTTGAAATTTTGAGTGTAATGGTGGAAATCATAATTTTGAAATTCTTTCTCGAATTTTCAGAATTACATTGTAAAATATTAGAAAAAACAGTTGAAAAAAATTGAAATAGGATTATTATATTTTCACTATTTTTATTTCAAAATAAATTTTTTATAATGAAACATACTTAGTATAAAATTTTCAAAATATTTTGAAGTCAAAAAGTCTTTGGGCTGCTCCCGCAGTCAATTAGGGATATTTTTGTCATTTCACAAAAATTATCTTAATAAATTTTAGAAAAATTTATAAAATTATTATTAATTATTCTAAGTATATTGATAACTTAAAATAATTTGTAAACACTTCTAACTAATTTTTTTTATTCTGTTATTTGACTTTTTAGGGGCAAAATGGTCATTTTACCCATTTTAAGCTTAGTTCCTCAAAAATTTATTAAAGACCTAAACTAAGTACTACGTAACTGTAGTAATCAAACTTTTGAGATTTCCATCTAGTACTCCAAAAATAAATACAAAATAATTAAAAAAAATTGATATGTAAAAATAAGGGTGTTACATTTATGATCATGAGAATGTTTTAAGTAAAGATTTATATAAATGATGTGCATGTCTATGTACTATATGTGTATATGCACTTGGTAATATGGTAGATGATGGGGTGTAAGCTTAGTTGCTAGTTGAGAGGGAAAGGTTTAATTTATACATTAAATGAAGATGTGTGTGCGATGAACGCTACCTAAAGTGGCAAGTGAAGGGATGTACCCCTATAGAAGGTATATAAATGCTGATTAGGCACATAAGAAGAAGGATAATAAAGCACGTTCCTATATAATGAGATAGTGATGATAACCTAATTGAGTAATAGTTGTCAGCATGAGTATTAAGTGAGAGCATGAGATTTGAGTTAGAGAACATAGAATCGTCATAATTAGGAATAGTCTTTAGAAACCACAAGAGTATAAGGATCTCTAGAGTAGAGGTTTTATATTTTTAACAATAGGTAGTATTTCAGGAGAAATATTGGCTAATGAGGCATGGGGATCATATCAGAATTGGGGTCCAAAGGAAACTTAGGCTTTTATTACTTGGACTATATTCGTGAGGGTCAGCCTACAGTTCGTAGAGCACTCATTGAGACTTTATGTCTCATTCCTTTAAGTTTTCATGTTTTCAAGTTAAGCAGGTGGATATCCTTATGAAAGGGCTTGGAGTCACTTGCAAAGAGAAGTGTTGAGATTTTTTTTATCTCCCAAAGTATGGGAGTATAGTTTATGTTAATCTTCTTGTATGTGATGTAAGGCACGTTGTGCTAAAAGTTAGTAATAAATCTTTAAAATATATTTAAGCTTTAGTTTTTGCATAGTTTCTCTAATAGTTTTATATTCTAAACTTCCATGTTTGAGTAATATAAGTAGGCAAAAGGTATTACTCTTTAGGGTGTTATAGTGACAAAAAAAAATGGAGAGATTCCATTAATTTGCCACAACACAATTTTAATATCAAATTTAGGTCTAAATATACTATTTTGACATATGATTTTAATATCACAATTTTAATATCTCAAAATAAATATATTATGATTTTAATATTTATGATTTAATATCATAATTTTGATTTCCTAAAACAAATTAATATATTTAAAAAATTATAAATAAGAATTTGAAGTATAAAATGTAATCTAAAACTTATGATTTCTTTATCAATAGTAATTATGTAAAATATTTTGATTGTGAGAATTATTTTATCATTATTGAAATATACAAAACATAATTGGGAATAAGCATTGAAATATACAAATATGTAATTTAAAAATTGCCAAAATGAACTTATTTGAAATAAAATAAACAAGAATTTAACATAACTAAATAGAGATTCTTTATAAATAAGGATATGCATATTGTTTTATATTAATTGGGAAATTAAGATTAATATCTTATAATTGGAGATGCAAAAACTTCTTCCAAAAAAGAAAGAATTGAATCACATGTATGTAGGAATCAATATTTTGATTTAGAATCAAATTTTAAGAAACTTTCTTTCTTAGAATGCAATTAAGATCAAAATTAATGTAAGTACCAGTATAGTACCTTATACCTTTTTTTTTTTGTGACTTAAAATTTTGGGGAGGGGATGTAAAAATTACTATCAATACTATTGTTTATTATATAATTGTGCTAATCTTGATTCATGACAAATTCTTCATGCTGAGTTGTGAGCAATGATTCATGGACTGCCTTTAGTTTGCAGCAGAGGGTTTACACAAATTATAATTGAGTTTGATTCGTTGTTAGCGGTTAACATACTTTCCAAAGGTTGCAAGCGATCCTAACCTTGTTGTCCCTTGGTAAGAAGACTTTAGGAGTTTTAAGAGAATGGTGTTTTCATGTGCTTCCATCATATGATATGAAAAGCCAACTTCACCTCAAATGCTTTAGAGAAAAAGGGGCTTAATTTGCCCCTAGACCTTGAGATTTTTAATATTCCTCCTGACTTTTTATCTTTGTACCTCCTTATTAACAGTGCTAAGGTGGTCTTCTCTCGAAGTTTTTAAGTGATTTGTTTTGCCTTTTACTGTTTTTCCCTTATTGTATCAAAATTTTTTTAGAATGGTTTGATACAAAAATCACCAAACAAATGTCCATGGTCATAGTAAAATTTTCTACTAACATTTATTTTTTAAAATTAAAAAGACATAATGTAACATCCCTAATTCGGAATAGTGGAAATAATAATATAATTAATGGTTTAGAATGCCCATAGGTATTAATAATAGTTATTTTGTGTTAGGATTTACAGGGATAAGATAATAGGACCCTAGACGGGACTTTGAGGCCCAAGATGGGCCGAAGGCCCACCAAACCACACACACACACGGGCTATAAGAGACAAAAGGAAGAGAGAGAAAAGAAAGGAAAAGAGAGAGAAGGAGGAGAAAAGGAGAAGAGAAGGAGGAAAGGAAGAGAATAGAGGAATAAAGACTAGACCACCAAGTGTTAGAGCTTATCTCGGCAAGTTCCTTCGAGGTGAGTGTTTCCTCCTTATCCTTTCCCACCCTTTTGATTGTATCCCATTTCCCTTCTTTTCCCCCTTGGCTTGGTTTTTATGGGTTTTTTTATCATTATGCATGATTGAGGTGCTTTTGGGGCAAATCAATCAGCCAAAATTGAAATAAAAGTGTTTTAGGACTATTTATGGTGCATTAAAGAGCTTGGGTGACTATTAATGGCGTTGGAATCATTGGTTCATGAAGTCACAATGTTGAAAAATCGCATTTTGGCTAAGCGAATTGTAAGACCTGTCTTTTATAATCTATGCATAAATGGTTGATAATCTAAAAAAGGAGATTAAATTTAATTTCAATATAAGTGAACAATTAATAATATTTGATTGTGTCAATTTCAATAGAGTTTTCTATAGAAATTAAGCCTGCTTGGATTTCAGCAATGCAGAGGTACACTGTGAAGGCTAACAATGTAAGATCTGTAGCATGTTGATCTCTAATCACATGATTGAATAACTAACAAAAGGAATTAAATTTGTTTTCTAATGGAAAATAGATAATAAAAAGTTACATGATGTTCTTGTTTAAGATTTTGCAAAGATTTATGCAAAAATCTAGTTGTGATGATATCTGCCAGACTAGTACTGATCTGTATGGTTGATGAGTAGTATGAGACCATTGAATTTAATTAAATTTATTATGATTAGATTCTATTTAGTTGATAGCTTTCCTTACTCAAAAAGGGTCAAAATACTGGGTTTTTCTCAGTTGCCATTTTGGACTGTTTATCGAGAAACCTGTCTAGAATCTTGTCGAATAAAGTAAACCCAATTGCCTGATTTGATAAAGTCAGTTCAATCATGACCAGAGAAATTCTAAAGAGCCATAAACTCATTTAGACTCTAATATCAATTAAATGGTTTTAATTGATTCAAGTGTTAGAAATCTAAAACCTAATTTCACCAAACTTGGTATTTGTTGTGTGGTGAACAAAAGAATGGGTCTTCGGTGAGCTCCCACGGTGGTTGTTGGTGTCTCTGGTGGTGGTACCTGCAAGGACTCCGATGCTTAAGTTAGTATGGGTCTGAATATGAGAGAGTATGAGAGAGCGTCCGTACCTGATAGGTGTGGAGTCCTTTATATAAGGCGTTTTGGAGGAAAATTCTGTTAGAGCTGGGTGCCACGTGGCAACAAGTGTTTGGGTGCCCAACTACATGCGTTCCTTGCCGCTAGGTGCATTCGGTGCCGTGCCGGGGTCGAAGTAGAGTTGATCCGGGATAATAGGGAAACATGAGCCGAGATACCCGAGGATGTTAAAACCGAAATAGGTGGCGTGGGGTCGACTTAGAGCCATAGGTTTGAGTAACCTCCAGAACAGTTGCCCCCAAGCCAGTGATGCTTGGGAAAGCATCGTCGGCTTAAGAGACTAAAAGAGGGTCTAGGGTGGTGTTACCCCCAAGTCGGTAGAACTTTTTGCTAGGGAAGGTCTTGCCGACTTTGGATCTAAATGGTTCGCGCGTCCTTTCATTTTTTTAGACAGGTGTACCGTAACTTTGCGATAGTTGAGGCCTATTAGATAGGCAGTGGTTTGTAAGAAGGGCCGACGAGCGCCCTTTAACAGCCGACCAGAAACAACCTTCGCCGCTCAAAATAGTAATCTATCCCGAAATCATGGAGAAGTGTCCAAGTCATTTGAAGGTTGTAGGAATGTCATATGACCCAGACAAAGTGCTAGAGTATGCGAAGGCTTGGGTGCAATATCCCGACCTAATGAAAATTCCCTCCAGGCCGGGCAGTGCTTCCGGGGTTAAAAGGCCGACGAAAGCTATTATCGAGGTTGTGCCGTAGCTTGACCAGCAACGAATCCTTTCTAATTCGTCTTTCAGTGTTTTTGGTAGAGGGATGGGGAAGATCGTCAAGAATGTGGAGACTACTTCAGAGGCCTATCATGACGTTGTCAGCCTTGGCATTGATTAGGTAGATAAAGTGGTGGCTGGGACCAGGTCATGCCTTTTCTCAAGAGGCATTAGACGCCTTGGTGGGCCGTCTTGAGCTTAGTTGAGGAGCTGGCAAGATGCCTTTTAATGTGGTGGCTCCTGGAAACGTTGACCGTATATGCTCCCAAGGTTGGAAGGATAATATGGGGGCTCCGTTAGATGAGGCCAAGGCTGTAGCGGCTGGGTATTTATACCTGGATTTTCTACCGATGTACCTGACCTTCTTTGAACACCTCGAAGTCAGGTTACCCTTTACGGACTTCCAAGTGTCCGTTTTGAATTTTCTGAACGTCGCCCCTTCGCAATTGCATCCCAACAACTAGGCATTCCTTGTGGCGCTCGAGAGTTTGTGTGCTCGAGAGAAGGTTGCGTGCACCCGGTGTTTGTTTTTATACTATTTCACCCCTCTCTGCCAAACATATGACAACAAGTTTTCCTTCGTCTCATTCCGAAGCATCCGAGGTCAGGTACTATTAAAGCTATTTCAGGACTCATATAAAGATTTCAAAGATAAATATTTCTTTTTAAGTTCCCATGCAGAGAGCTAGGAGGTCCTATTTATGGTTCGGAACGTAGGGGAAAATGTTATTGAACCCCAATTCCCTTTGTATTGGTCGTATGACCATTACTGCTTGGACCCTGGTAAATAAACTGGGGTTGAGGGGTTGGGCAATCTCTTCGGCCACATGTTTCATGGCTATATGCAGTATGTGCTGATGAAGAATGCCTTTGGTACTACCAAACCCCTAGATGCCTTAGCCGAGAAAGATGTGGTAATATCCCGACTCCAGCAAGCAAAAGAGGGGACGTGTATGGCCAAAGAGGAATCTGGTCTGAGGATAGCCGAGCTGGAGGAGGAGGTGCGAGGTTTGAAGGGGCAGCTGGACGCGGAGAAAACTGAAAGGCTACTGTTGGCCAAGGTTGAAGTTGACCTTCAGGAGAAGTTGTTCGCAGCTGATGCTAGATATACCAAGCTTGAAACGAATCTATCATCTTGGCTTCGGGCATCTGAAGAGAAAGTTCATGGCTTAGAGGTTAGCCTGGAAGCTTATCAAGAGGAGTCTGTTTTGATGCGCCGCCGCTGGATTGAGTCCGTCTAGCTGTCTTTTGACAACACTATGGAGCAAGTGTGCTTCCTCCTTCAGCTCAATCTGGACCTTGCTTATGCCCGCCCAGATTGCAAAGTCATTGATGGCGTTTGGCATGCAAATATAGATGGAGAGGTGACGTCAGCGGATCCTACTATTCCAATGGTTGATTCCGGAGTTGATGACCAGGCCGAGGAAGACGAAGGTAGAGGAGAGCATTAGGGGGTCGGGGTTGATTTTGATCCTCAAATGGATAAACAAGATGCTGCAAGGGAACTTGCAGATAGCTTCATATCAACCCCACAGGTGATGTCGACTATTGCGCCTTCTACCGAGGTGGTGATCCTAGGTGATGATCTTGAGCCCAGAAATGCCGGGATTTCTGAAAAGGCTGCTGACACTAGGAATTGAAGGGCTAGGATTCTGGTTTACGTTGTATTTTTTGTTTAAGTTTTCTTCAGATCATGTACATATGTTAGTATGTTGAATATAAATGATGAGTTTCAATGTTTTGCTTCAATGTCTCTTTTGTTGAATATAACTTAGCATATATGCTTTTCCTTGCGTATACATAGATTGCTTTTTGTGTCTTCGCCAAGCACTCTTGTGTTTATTCACTGCTTTTCACGCTCTCATTGTGTTTATTCCCACTCTTTCGTTGACCGCTTATAACTGTCAACTTTCGTTCTTTGCATTTTTGTTAAACGCTTATGTTAGTTTACTCTTCTCGATTTCTGCCTTTATTTTACTTTTATACTTGAAATGAATTTCAACATATGTACTCATTAAATATACCTTTTGTCTTTTTTGTGACTAATGAGCCTTGTATATGTCCGACAAGTTAGAACTCTTCTTATCTCGACTGGAGCGATATTCCTACCCCTGCTAGAGCGAATCCATGTACACGGGGTAGTTCGCATGGCCTCGTCTTTATTTTTAGCGATATTCCTACCCCGACTAGAGCGAATCCACGTACATGGGGTAGTTCACATGGCTTCGTCTTTATTTTTAGCGATATTCCTACCCCGACTAGAGCGAATCCATGCACACGAGGTAGTTCGTATGGCCTCGTCTTCATTTTAGCGATATTCCTACCCCAGCTGGAGCGAATCCACGTACATGGGGTAGTTCGCATGGCTTCGTCTTCATTTTTGGTGATATTCCTACCCTAGTTGGAGCAAATCCACGTACACGGGGTAATTCGCATGGCTTTGTCTTTGTGTCAGTTTACCCTTGTACTCAGCTTTGTATGGCAAGCAAACTCTCATTTTATTAATCTTGTGGGACAAAAAAAATATTACAGAAGCCACAAGTTACCTATACTACAGACTTAAAATAGCTAGGGAATCAAAATTAGCGTTACCCATCATGCCATAACTGTAGTATCGTCTGAGGTTGCCTGCATTCCACATCTGAGCTTGCGTCCGACTTTAAGGGATTCCTTGTAGCATGCCCCTGTTTTCCTCTGGTCACCCCAAAGGGTGATTACCTCCGTGTTATCACCGACAACCTTCATAGCCAAATGCGAGACTGAGATAACAGCTCCCAAAGCGTTCAACGTTGGTCTGCCCAAGATTGCATTATATGAGGACTTCGTATCTACGACAATGAACCGTGTGGAAATGGTTTTCGTGCATGGCGGCTTTCCAAAAGTCACATGGAGCTTTAAGTACCCTACTGGTGTTATGTGATGTCCAGAGAATCCTATCAGGTCCTCCTTATACGACATTAACTCGAATTCCGATATCTTCAGCTTCTGAAATAGCTCGTAAAGCATAACATCGGCGGAGCTGCCGATATCTACAGTAGCCAATGAACCTCCTTGTTCACTATCAAGGCCTTTACCACTAAAGGATCGTCGTGGTTTGGCATATTGTTGGCATAGTTAGAGTCATAAAAAGTCAAGGGCGGTCTCCTTTTTTTCGCAGGGTTATCACCAACGCGAACCCTAGAGGGCGTTACCATTACCTCTCTAGCATGTCTCTTTCTCGCATTGTTAGATGAACCTCCTCTTGAAAATCTACCTGCGATGACGTATATGATCTTGTGGCTCCGCGCGTGAGAATGTGCA
Organism: Spatholobus suberectus; assembly: GCA_004329165.1. Taxonomy (NCBI): domain Eukaryota; kingdom Viridiplantae; phylum Streptophyta; class Magnoliopsida; order Fabales; family Fabaceae; genus Spatholobus; species Spatholobus suberectus. The sequence goes on from CM014730.1 coordinate 33,414,561, forward strand.
GGTCGCCGAGATGATGACTGGCTGGGTGGTTGACAGTGTATAGCATGTACCTCGACGTCGTCTCGAGATGGCCAGGGTGAGTGGCTTCTCGTGGGACTATGTCGGTATGGGGATTGGTCTCTCCAGAGTGGAGAGCGCCCCCTCCTTGGGCTTCTAGATCTCTCTCTTCTAGGTGGTGAAGGGCGTCATCCTTTGTCACTACGACCATCATTTCGCTTGATAAAGCGGTCCAGTCTTCCACGTCTGATCAGTGCTTCAATTGCATCCCTTAGCTGAAAGCATTCGTTAGTATCATGCCTAGTCGCCTTATGATATCAGCAATATTTGGATTGATCCCCCCTTTCTCTGTTTTTTATTGGCCTCAGGGGCTTTATTCCTTCCTCTACGAACTCCATGTTGAATACCTTGTTCAAAATTCTTCCTCTAGAGGTGTTCAGTAGTGTATATTCTTCAAACCTCGAGCCTTTTTTATATAGACCCCTGTCCTCGTGACGCGGTGGTTTGTCGACCCTTGCCTACAGATTCTTCTTCTGTGGTTCAATCTCGGCCGTCTTCACTTTACCGGCCTCCAGCACATTTTTGTAATTGATATACTTTTCTACCTTCTTTAAAAACTCCTCCATCAAAATTGGGGGTGTTTTGGCAATCGACATGAAGAAAGGCGAGCCTGGCCTCGCCCTGTCCTTAGCCAGCATCAGAACCACTCCGAGATGTAGGTTTTCAGTAGCTCTTGCCTCCTGATTAAATCTGCTGATGTACTCCCTTAACGGCTCATCCGCGCCTTGGTAGATCCTCCTTAAATCGGCCTCAGTCTTTGGCCTGGCCTTGCTAGTTGCAAAGGCGGTCTTAAACTTTTCCCTCAACATCGTCCATGAGTCAATGGACCTTGGTTCCAAGGATTGGAACCATTTTAGCGCCATTCCTTTCAACGAGAGTGGGAATGCTCTGCATGTCAATGAAGTCGACGCTCCTTTGTAAGACATCGTCGACTTAAACACTGAGAGGTGATCACTAGGATCAGAAGATCCACTATACAACTCAAGAGAAGGCAGTTGCTACAGCTGCTTTGGGACCTGCAATTCAGGATCCTCAAGGAGAAAGGAAGGTTGAACGAAACCAACTCATCCTCCTCGTCCACCTTTGTGGCCATGTGCACGTCATGCATCTCCAGCGTAGGTCTCAGATCAAACGCAACAAACCTCTCAGTGCAGTCATAGGTGTTCTCCATAACCTTCTTACTGTCTCTCTCCGCTCAGAGTTCAGCAATGATCTTCTCTTGCTCCTTCAAAGCATCTCTCTGCTGCTGTAACAGTGCAGCGAGGTCTGCCATATTAATTGAGGGTGTCGGAACATCGTGCGGGTGGGGAGCTGCCTCAGGAGTGGTGGAAGCAGCTTCACCATCCTTAGGTGACGGTGGTGGAAGCTTCAGTGGTGAAGGTGCCACAGTGAACGTGCAGTTCCTTGTATTGACCATCACAATCTTCAGAGGATGAAGAAAACAAAATAAAGAGAGAAGAATCAGAAAGCAATTCCCACAGACGCGCCAATGTTGTGTGGTGAACACAAGGATGTGTCTCCGGTGAGCTCCCACGGTGGTTGTTGGTATCTTCGATGGTAGCACCTGCAAAGACTCCAATGCTTAAGTCAGTATGGGTTTGAATATGAGAAAGTATGAGAGAGTGTCCATACCTGATAGGTGTGGAGTCCTTCATATAAGGCGTTTTGGAGGGAAATTCTATTAGAGTTGGGTGCCACGTGGCAGCATGCATTTGGGTGCCCAACTATACGCATTCCTTGCCGCTAAGTGCATTCGGTGTCATGCCGGGGTCGAAGTAGAGTTGATCCGGGATAACAGGGAAACATGAGCCGGGATACTCGAGGATGTTAAAACCGGAATAGGTGGCGTGGGGCCGATTTAGAGCCATAGGTTCGAGTAACCTCCAGAACAATATTTGACCACATTCTCCTCTGACAATGTGAGAAATATACAGTATTCTCTTTCTAGAACCAATTGCACGTTTCCCTAGATCCAACCAAAGTAAATGTAACTAGTATTCTTAAGCCAACTAAGTAAGTTGCAACCTAACTAGACATCTTTTTATGAAAACCTACCTTTTGTCATTTCAAGTGTACTTAAGACACTTGAAAACCATGTGCACCCATGGTTTCTCCATGCATGGCCATCCAACACCTAAGGGAGAGGGAAAATATTTTTGTTTTCATTTAAATTCAAATTACACCTTTCATTTTGCTAGTTACCATATTGCCCCTCTTGAATGTGTTCTATATTAAGCTTTCAAAATGCAACAATTTTCCCATTTCTTCCCCTAAGTGGTCGTGAGCTTCATAAAGAGAAGGGAGAGTTTGGTTCAAGTTTCTTGAGTGTTGGTGGTGAGGCAAGAAGCTAGGGCATCCAAGGAGAGGTGCTAGGTAAGCAAACTCCATCCTTTTCATCTTCTTCTTCTTTCATCTTGTCCTTTTCTACCAAGACCAAAGTGGTCAAGGCTTTCCTTATTCTCTTGGTTCTAAAGTTTGTTTCTTTTCATGTTCATGTCTCAAATCAACCATTTTGGTTGTTGGTTGATGGTTCACCCTCTCAAAGTTGGAAGGAGATCCTCATTTTGTTCCAAAAACTGTTGCAAGCTTGAAGGAACCCTAACTCATTGTAAGGAAAGCTAACCCTTTTCTTATGTTGTTAAATCTGTGATTTAACATGTTTGGATGTGCCTTGTTGTTAAAAATGTTGTTGATATTTTTAAAAGTATTAAACTTGATGAGAGATCACATTTTCATGCAAGTATGTGATGTGTTCTTGGTGCTGTTTGGCTTTTCCATCTGGACATGTTGCACTATTTTTATGATAACTAGAGCTATGGTGAATATTTTTGTGTACTTGTTTTTGGTTGTGAACTAGACAAAATTTTCTTCAAAATGAACACAAGAATCGTGCCAAAAGGTTAAGAAACGAAAAAGTTAAGCTTTTTGAAAGTTGAGTACACTGTTTGAAAACGTTGACCCGACAGTGAGCAGAAAAATGTGATTTTGGAAGAATTGGTTTTGTGTTTGAGGAAAATCCTTGAACGAATTAAAAGTATACACAAAAATATTTCTAAGAATATATATTTTTCTTATATTTGGTTCGTTTTACTATTTTTAATGATTTTCAGAAACTAAAAGTTGTACTTGCTTTCTGTCTAGAAGAAGTTTTGAAAACTGTGAACTTTCAAAAATCATATAAAATTTTGTAGACCTTGGTTTGTGGTGTTCTTGGACTTTTTGAAAAGGTTTTCAAGTGAAATTTTATAAAACAAAAGATTTGGTCTCTGAAAAGTTTTCCCTGATTGTGAAAAATGACAAGATATGCTCTCTAGTCCTCTAGCAAGTCACTCTAACCTTGCTGCCTTGTTATTTTTGTATCTTTAATTGCATATTTTTTCTTGAGATGATCTTTATTGTTTTAGAAAATAGATAAAATTTTCTTTTCAAGCATGTATAGATCATGTTAAGCAAAAATCGTTTACTATTCCAAAATGATTTTCAAAACAAAGACTAAAAATCCAAAGGCTACTGGAAACTGTTTTATAAAATGAGCTTTTTATAACTTTTGTATAACTTTATAAAACTCAATCTTTTGTGATAAGAGTTAAATGGTGGATCTTTGTAATGAAAATTGTAACATCCCGAGCGCTGACGAGGGCGGGGAGTGATCGCTGGTGCAAAAGAGATGAGGCACGAACAATGAGCAGCTCCTGGCAGGCTTCTAGCGGGAGGGGTACATGAATGAATCGAATACACACCCAAACGAGAGGGATCTAGAGGCTGTGCAGGTATGGGACTGTACAATTGAGGATAGCTTAAAGGAATTAATAAGTGCTACCTATACCATTAAGATGCATCTACTTTTCGGTAGCCCATCACTTAAGAACTCTATAGTTAAGCGTGCTTGACTTGGAGCAATTTAGGGATGGGTGACCTACTGGGAAGTTTTCCGGGAAGCGTGTGAGTGAGGACAAAACACACTGAAAAGTCTTGTGTTGGTTTGTGGGGATAGTCACTCATCCTGAAAGCGGCCGGGCATTACAAAGTGGTATTAGAGCAGGCCTCTCTTCTAGTACGGTGTGGTTCGAGGACGAACCAAGCGGAAGCTGGTGGGCATGTAACATCCCGGGCGCTGACGAGGGCGGGGAGTGATCGCTGGTGCAAAAGAGATGAGGCACAAACAATGAGCAACTCCTGGCAGGCTTCTAGCGGGAGGGGTACATGAATGAATCGAATACACACCCAAACGAGAGGGATCTAGAGGCTGTGCAGGTATGGGACTGTACAATTGAGGATAGCTTAAAGGAATTAATAAGTGCTACCTATACCATTAAGATGCATCTACTTTTCGGTAGCCCATCACTTAAGAACTCTATAGTTAAGCGTGCTTGACTTGGAGCAATTTAGGGATGGGTGACCTACTGGGAAGTTTTCCGGGAAGCGTGTGAGTGAGGACAAAACACGCTGAAAAGTCTTGTGTTGGTTTGTGGGGATAGTCACTCATCCTGAAAGCGGTCGGGCATTACAAAGTGGTATTAGAGCAGGCCTCTCTTCTAGTACGGTGTGGTTCGAGGACGAACCAAGCGGAAGCTGGTGGGCATGTAACATCCCGGGCGCTGACGAGGGCGGGGAGTGATCGCTGGTGCAAAAGAGATGAGGCATGGACAATGAGCGGCTCCTAGCAGGCTTCCAGCGGGAGGGGTACATGAATGAATCGAATACACACCCGAACAAGAGGGATCTAGAGGCTATGTAGGTATGGGACTGTATAGTTGAGGATAGCTTAAAGGAATTAATAAGTTCTACTTATACCAACAAGATGCATCTACTTTTCGGTAGCTCATCACTTAAGAACTCCATAGTTAAGCGTGCTTGACTTGGAGCAATTTAGGGATGGGTGACCTATTGGGAAGTTTCCCAGGAAGCGTGTGAGTGAGGACAAAGCACGCTGAAAAGTCTTGTGTTAGTTTGTGGGGACAGTTACTCATCCTGAAAGCGGCCGGGTGTTACAAAAATTAAATATGAAATTTAATGAAATATAATTTTTATTGTCTTATATGATTAAAAATACATTTTTGGTAATTTAATAAAAAGCAATTTGTAATAAAGTTTAACAAGCTAGACTTCACAATAACCTAAAATTTGAGTCTTTAACTTAACAAGTTTTATAACATATTTTCTTACTTAAATACATGATTTACTTAATATATATATATTTATATGAAAAGTTTGGTGAGTGTTGATTGAATGAATTCCTTGACAAAATTTATTAAAGGTATGACTTGTTGAATATTGGTGACTTAATGGCATGATGTGTATGTTATGAAACTGTTGATAAATGGCTTATCCGAGTGTGAACGATAAGCGGTGGACCCTAGTTTATTCTCATCGAGATCGCTTTGGATAGGATCCTAGAGGAGAGCTAACGATGAATAGGGCTTTCTATTGTGTCACCTGATGACGGGCTAACGATGGATCGGGCCCAGTGTCGTGAGGAATTGGGATCCTATAGGAGAGCTAACGATGGATAGGGCTCTCTGTTACATCACATAATGACGGGCTAACGATGGAACGGGCCTAGTGTTGTGAGGAATGAGGATGTAGTCTTTATGAGGATAAACTAGATGAGTCCATGATGTGGTGAAAGATTAAGACTTGATGGCATTGTTGACAAAAGCTTATCTAGGTGTGAAAGATAAGTGATTTTTATTAAAATGCCTATCCGGGTGAGAACGATAGGTGGATATTAATACATATTGCCATCAAGGTCTGTTTATGATGAATTGGTTATCATGCATACATGCATTGGTGCATGAGCATGCGGTACCAAAAGTGTTAGTATTTGCGGGATCATGGTGCTAGCCAGGTGCGAAAGCTTGAGGACTATGGATGGTGCGATTCCACAGGAGACTGGGGCTTTGCAAACCCTATGTCATGGTGGCAGTTCCCCCATATGGAAATCCTGACAAAGCACTAGTTCCCATGATCAGTTGTCGATATTCCCCAAATGGTTTAGGCACGTGCCGCTTTGAGATCCTTGGTGAGGGTATCTGTGTTTATTATACCATGATTAAGGAATATCCGGGCTGGTTGCTCAAGGTTTTAGATTTCCATGGAAAGTCCTAGGATCATGGTTTGCATCTGCATGTTTGGTTATCATTGTTTCAGACTAATGAATGAGATAGATACCATGTGCTATGCTTACATGTTGTGATTTTGTATTAGTTACCTCCATGCTTAATATATTATATGCCTATTTTGCTATGCTTGCTTTTTGGGTAGCTTATCCTTACTTGTGTGTTTTGTGTGTGTGTGAGTGTGATGATTGCGATGCTTCGTTGTCGCGGGAGTAGATGGATGGTGATCTCCCTAGACCTCGGATACTCTTCCGTCTCTTGGGGGTACATATCTACACTGACGGGTGACGTCTTTTTGATCTCACCACGGTTAATGGACGACAAGAAGGAAGGATCATCTTTGTGTACATGTCGGATCCTGACACCCTTGCAGAGCTTGGTGGAGTTATTGTCCGATCCTTTCAGCAACCCTACAGCTTATTTGGTTTGGTGCCACCGGATGCCCTTAGAGGCGAGAGGCCCTCATACATGGAAATGGTAGAGGCAACTCGAGCTATACGATTAACATGTGGCTAGAGTTTTAGGTTTTGGAGATGAGATCTATTTTGAGTCATCCTTGTTTTGTCGGGTGAGTTAGTTATTATGACTAGCTTAAGATTAGGAGTGTTTATATGTATAAAACTCCCCCTTCTTTTTCTTGCATTCATATGATAATCACCTATTTTAGGCACACATATTTCACCTTAGAGTGGCATTTGATCTTCTGTACAGTGTGTAATGTTGATGTTTTATGTTTATGAGATTTCTTTTATACCCATTGGAGTGAATTAGCATTTCTTTGTAATTGGCATTAGTGCTAGAGAAGTATATTTTCGAAAAAATATATATATACATACATATTTCCTATTCTAGTTATAATAATAATGGAGATGTAGTAGAGTTTTCCTATGACGAAGAAAGGTCATTGCGTGAATTTTGTTTAGCTTAGCAGGTTTTGAAAGTCCATGTAAATTTGCTAAGCAAAAATATTTAGCTTAGCAAATTTAGGGCAAAAAGAAAGTTTGGAAATCAAGTATAAATTCGCTAAACAACTTTGCTAAGCAAAAATTAGACAAAAAGTAAGTCTAGAAACCTTGTGCGGACTTGCTAAGCGAGGACCATCCTTGCTAAGTAGAAAAAGGTCCAAAAAATAGGTTTAGAACCCCTACAAGTAGTTGCTAAGCACCTTTGTGCACTAAATGATAGGGTCTCACTCGCTAAGGAAGGCCATGCCTTCGCTAAGCAAGATACCCTTGGAATAGCATACCATATTTACCTCTCTTCTAATTGTACACCCAATATTGGTATGCTTATATATTTGCTTTTTAGGTATTGTTCCTTGTATGCTTGTCATTGGTTAGTGCTTTGTATGTGTGTAAGTAGTACTAAGGGTAGATTTGTAAGTGATTATATTCATATGATTGTTGCATCTGCCTAGGATAAACGATAAACCCGATGTAATAAGCCACTTAAGACACCATCAGATGCTTTCTTAGGAAAACATGGGGAGTTTCTCTTAAGTTTTAGAAAAGGTTTTATGAAAGGAAAATGTTTTAGAAATGTATACCTTAGTAGCGGTAGGGTAGAACCTCCCCAGTACTAGTTATGTCTAAGTCGCACCCTCAGCTTACAACGATTGTGCAACCCATAAGGAGGATCCCCAAGGTTAACAAGGTGGAAAGAGTTTTCAAAATATTATGAAAAGTATTTAAAAGGAATGTTTAGACAACTCTTGAGGAGTTGAAAGTGAAAGGCTAGGAGGTCCCTCACATCAAAGGAAGAAAGGGTCATCATCTTTTAGATGCTAGGGGAAGAACAACATCCTTCGATAAGATAAGGATGGGTCCTTGGGTAAAGGAAGGACATAATTACTCTTCGGTAAAAGAAGAATGTAACTGCTTTGATAACGAAAGTGGTTCAGCCACTTAGACCAATGGTAGTAAGAGGTCATAGCAAGAAGGATGCCTCTTGATGGTTAGAGCTTAGCCAAGAGAAAAAAGGGTAAGTAAGTGAAACTTAAAAATAAAGATAATGAGAACCACACATAGATAGAAACAGAACTAGTATATGATGGTGTGAATGCTTATGTGAGGCATGTTTGATAGCCTTGTTAGGTGTATATGCTTGTGTATGCCTAGCTATAGGTGAGTTAAATTAAGCCGAAGCAAGGGAACCTATGTGCTTAGTGAGGACAAAGTTCAAGACAAAAGTTACCCAATAGGTATGCTAGGAATCTACCCCAAAGAGAATTCATGTATAAAGCCCGAAAGGGTGGGTAAAGCAAAAGATAAGGAAAGGTAAATCCTCACCAAGTGTCATAGAAAGTGAGATCTCAGAAAAAAAATAAAAATAATAAAGAGGGTGAAGTTCTCGTCCAAGTGATGAGGAGATAGTTGTCTAGTGCAAGGGACGAATATGGGTCAAAAGACATGGGGCTCAGGCTCATTAAGAGTAGTAAGCCCTAAGTTGGGTGTGATTATGAGTATGAGCATTAAAAAATTATGAGATTGGGAATTCAATAAGAGGCAAGACCACGTGAGGTAAGGAAGGATTTTAGGATAGAAGGATTAGTTTACCCCTATAGTCCCTGTAGCACTCCCTAAGAAATTTTTGTCTCATTCCCTCTAGTTGTGATCTTTTTCAAGTTAAGCAGGTGGACATCCTTGTAAAGGAGCTTGGAGCTATTGCGAAGAAGATGTTTGAGTTCTATACCTCCCATTGCATGGGAGTTTAGTTTATATTTTTGTATCTTTCTTTTCAGTGATGTACAACACATGTACCAAGAGATTGTAATATGTTTGTGTGATATTTTCATATTTAGTTTCCGCTTGATCTTTGATGTTTTTATATTCAAAGTTTCCACGTCCTAACAATCTAGGCATAATTATGGTAATGTCCCTAACAGTGTTACATATAAGACATGTGTGGTTATACAATTACTTGAATATATATCAATATTTATTAATATTCTTATATATAAATATTTAAATATTTATATACACATTTACTAACATATCTTCATTAAATTAAAAGATAATTTAAAAATATATTTAAATATAATAACATAAAAAATCTATAAACTATAAACTTACACTCGTACAAGGTTTAAGTTATTACACTAGTTAAGGAATAAAAGAAGATAAAGCAATTTTGGAGTTTTGGAGCCTTGCAAAACTTTTGTTTATAAATTAGAGTACTCCTTATATTTTATTTCTTAATAATATTTTGCTTACAAAGAAAAAAAAATGGATTAAATAAATAATTTTTATGGATACATAGAAATGAGATAATTTTCAAAAATGTCATTAGATTTTGATATGGTTATTTAACTAATACAGGAGATCCTAAGCCTTGTGGATGACAAAACTTAGTTAGGATGGGAGACTCATTATATATGGTCAACTAGGTTCACTAGTAGAGATTAATCGTCAACAAGGCTACTTGTTATTTCACACCTATAACATGGCTAACAAAAAAAAAAACTAGTACAGGAGATCAATGATATGCATTAGAGGTAGGATTAATGATTATTAATTGTTTCTCTCTTTATGATTAATTGGGATTCAAAAATTTTAAATTGTATTCTGCTATGTAAAAAAGTAAGGGTGTTCATCAACTGATCCAATCCAATAAAAATTGAAAAAATCATTCCAAAAAATTGAAAACCAAACAAACTGAAATAGTAAAAAACAAAAAAGAAATTATTGGATTGGATTTGATTTCATATTTGATTTTAAAAATCGACCTATTCCCATCCAAACCAAACGTATACATACATGTATATTTTTATTTATAAATTTATGATATCACTCATATTTATTATGCAACTTATACTTATTTATGAAAAATATATTTAATTAAAGATAGTTTTTTAGTAACTGTTTGAATAAAGATATATAAATGTAATTATCAAGTTATGTAAATTTTTTTTAGTTGTCCTTATATAAAGAGGTATACTACTATTAGCTATATAATGACTTATAGATAAAATATTTGATATTTTTTATTATGTTTATTATATTTCTTACTATTTATTTAATATCTTATCCAAAGAAAAATAAAAATAAAAATAAAACTAATAATCGATCCAATCCAAACTGCTTTAGATTGGATTGGATCAAATCGGATTTAAATCTTAAACCAAACCGAATGGATGATGAATTAAGAAAACCGAAATAATTGGATCGGATAAATTTTCTCTTTAAAACCAATCCAATCCAATTCACAAACACCCCTAGTAAAAAGTAACCCATAATGACGCAAGGATTGAGGAATTTTTATAAATGATTTTTTTCCATTGATAATAAAAAAAGTCAAATATTCCAATGAGAGTATGACTCCTATATAAGGATTAATAAAGGGGATCAATTCAAAGTTGTTAGATCCTCAAAATAGTTTACGGTTAATATTATTATGTTAGACTTCTATCTTGATGTAAAGTCTATTGCACCATTAGGATGACGAACTGTATTTAAGGTATTGTCTATTTTGATATTAATGCAAGCCTCATAGTTTTATCTTTAAAAGGTGCCATAGTAGGTGGAGGAGCAAAAGATGTTTTATAAATTACCATTGGCGAACACTTTCTAAGTGATGTAGGACTATTTTAATGTACCAAAACAAACTCTATATAAATTATTTATAAAATACTCATTGATCTAAATAACAAAATATATTATTAAATAATTATTTAATTATACGATGGGATTTTGTAGTTGATCAAAAATTTCATAGCCATTTTAAACTTAATAACTAATCAAACATAAAAAATAAATCCTAAAAGCATATCAATCCATTCAAACTCCATAGGCTTTTACCTACCAAACAAAAAAACTCTACAGGTTTATTTTTCATGGACAAACTCTGTAGTTTTTGGTCATTAATAAATTCCATTTCCTTAATACTAATATTTATTGTTGCTAATTCAAAATCTTTACTCATTAAATTTTTAAATGTTTGAAAAGGTAATTAAAAAAAAAAAAAGAATTCAGTCGTCTTCAACCATATGTTTAATATCACTTGTATTGACCCATTCAATATTTTCTTGTCTCGTAAACAGCATCACTTGAGCTCAAACATCTCTCCAATTGAAGTATGGGCTAGTTAACCAAAAATCACTGTATTATTTATTTATAATTTTTAAAGATATATATACCTCTCTATGATATTTTCCATAAATATATGGCATTTGTGTTTTCATTTGGTTTTTTTATGATAGTAAAAATAGTAAGTTTGGTGGTTTTTGAAATTATTTATATCCATTTGTTTATTTACAATCACAGTACAGAAAGAAAAAAAGAAGAAGCAATAATGATGTATATATGTCCAAGATTTGGCTGTAAATAGAAAAGGGGATAAAAGTGAAGATCTACACCCCGAATGTAAATATGTAAAGACAATAGGTTATATATATATATATATATATATATATATAAAGCAGTACAACGGATAGTAAATACACAAAAGTAGTATTTAGTAATGCAAATGCATTACAATACTATTTTGTGAGATAAACTGACAAATGTCACAACATCATTTGGAAATAGTATCATATAAATGACATTTTTAAGGTTTTGCATGTCGGCATTTATTTATTATCGAGCAGCCACGGGTGTGAGGGTTGGCTCTAATACGCGGTACCGGTATGCCATTATTATGATTGAAAAGTTTACGCCCGCTTGCTGCATACATTTCTTTGTGTACGTTTTCATCATCCGATATGCCATGGTTGAATGCAGCCATGCTAAGAAGAAGAAAGCAAAAGAACCAAACCTTCATGTTGGAAATTGGCTGAGCCATAAAACCTCAAATGTCGTGTTCGCTTCTTTAAGACAACTATAGTGTAGGTCTCTTTTGTTCTTTGCAGTTTTAATCATTACATTCTACATATTTATACTTTCTAGTTTAATGGTCGTCATGGTTACAGATATAAAATTAGGTGAAAATTAGTGATAGAAAAATGGGCTTATTTTTAGCAGTTTACTTTTAGAAAAAAATTGTTGTTTACTTGCTTTGATGGTTATCGATCGACAATAAGAAGTTTGAATGTCTTCATCTAAATTTATCCCAATATTCTAAAATTAATTTGGAATTTGTCATTTTAGTTTTTAACTAACATTATCTCCTTAAGTTTTGTTATATTTCAGAAATCTTATGATGAAGTTAATGTTCATTAAGCACAGTGATCAACAAAGTTAATTTATTTCCTAATTCAACCTTTTGAAAATTATTGTATAATGTTTGTTTAGAAAAGAATTATAACTCATTATACGAACATATTATGATGTCCATTTCTTACGTGATATTTCTTTTATATTGTTAACATTATTTTTAAAATGGAGAAAATTAATTTAAAAAAGGTACACCCACACCACAGATACACGCATTGATAGTGGTAATGTATGCGGAAGTTATGTATTAGTAGTTGTTTATAAAACAAACACTAATAAATTGCCTAACTTTTATTAGTGATTTTATAGAATAATTTTGTTTAGAAATACCTACAAAACAGCTAATAAATATTAAATAAATGAGTAAATAAACTTTAATGTTAGGATAATCATCTATAGTTAATAAATTGTCAAATAAGTAATAATGAATAAAATTATTATGTAATGCATGATTAAATAAAATATAAATAAATAATTTAGTATTTAATCATGAAATTCATTTATTTTGTTTGAAATTTATTGTCTAAATAAACAATAATTGATATTCAATAAAACCTTTACAAAAGTAAATACATATAAAAATGATTAAATATTAATTCAGATAAAGTAATTAAAAAAAATTCATTAAGCGTTTACATGTAAAAATTGCTCATTATATTTACTACATTAGCATCTTCTGAAAATAAATCGCTAATTAACGAAATAAATAATATATTATTAAATAAATTTTAAAGAATAAATCAATATTTAAGTAAGAAATCATAAATAGTTAATCCTTATTAAATAGGCAAATAAATAAATTTTATTATTTGGACAATCATATATAATAAAAACATTATAAAATAAGAAAAAAATTATTGATTAAAAATGTCAATTTAAGCTTAGAATCATATTATATGCATTAAAATATAATTTTAGAAATTTTCTAAAATTCTGACACAAAAAGACCAAAATGTCCCTAGTTTCTGTTAAGCTTAGCTAGTATTGGTTTGACATGATGAAAATGACAATCTCAGTTTTTTAATAGGTAAAATATTTAATTTTATAATTTTCATAAAAATTTTGATATTTATTGAATAAAAAGGGATTTTTTATGAATTTTCTAGCTTAAAAATATAAAATATATATATATAATTTGAAATAAATTAATAAAAAAATTAAAATTAATTATTAGAAACTTAATTTTGATGAGAAATAATATATTTATCCATTTTCGCATTGAATCTCATTATTTTGATACTAAAAGCTAAATTTTTTCAAGTTTAGGTGATTTTATTGGTACAGGTTAATTTACCTACAGATAAAAATCATGTAGGGGGAGCCTTGGGATAGCACATACCACACATCCACAACGTAGTGTTGATTCACCTCCCTAAGTTTGAATATGTGTCCCTAAAATTAATTAAAAAGAAAAATAAAATTATAATTTTTACATAATACATGATATAAGCATTTGGAAACATAAGCTTCTTTCTCTTCTATAAATACCAATGGAGTTGAATCAAAATTTCATCATCGTCACTCTCTAAAGCTAGCCGAAATCTCCATTTGAATTTTTCTCTAAAATTTTCTTTTGTTTTTATGTTAAATTTTGTTGGTTTTCAACTAGTAAAATTTATTCTCCTAGAAGCTTTGCACCAACAATTTCATGCTCTTCATCAACCACCTTTGAGGTAATGTAGGGAGTGAGGTTAGTTCTAAATTATTGTTGTAACACCCTTTGTCACAACATTTATTTCTACAAATATTTTATTTATTTGTCATATTTAGTGATTATTTTGTGAGGAATTTTTTTTAGTACATATTATTAATCTTAATAAAAATAGAAATGCATAATCATATCCATTGGATCATACAAAAAATTTGTAATAACTCAAAGTATCTCAAAATAAAAATTAGTTAATTGACTACATATACACCACCACACCACTAATATCTAATTCCCTCCATATAATACAACAAAATAAAAGAGCCTAGAATCAGAGTGTAATCAAAATGGTCTTCCTTAGAGCCTCGAACTGTGGACCTCATCAGTGATGGGATTCCTACAATCTGAGCTAGCTGTCCTTCAACGAGTCGCAACAACATACATACAAGAAAGAAAATAAAGGAGTGACACATAAGACTAAATAAATTTTTTATTTAAAAAGCTATTTATGAATTTATTTTTAGAAAACTATCGTAGAAATTTTAGTTTAAGTTCTCATTGTTCAAGTAAGATCAAGACACATTAAGTGACCATCTGTAAAAATTTCATAATTTTTAAAGCTTATTTAGTACTTTTAATTGTGCTCTATAAGTGTTTGTGAACACATTTTTTTTAAAAATACCAAATTTCAAACATTTTTGAAAATTTTCTAAAAATTTATAATAAAATTCTAATTATTTTTCTAAGCTTAAAAATTACTTTTTATGAAATTTTTTGACTATTATGTGATTTATTTCTTAATTATTAGTCTTTATTTTAATTTTATGTCTTTATATTTATTGAATTATTGATTATATGTTTTAATATGAATTATGAATTATGAATTATGTGAATAATATGTATGGATTAAATCTTTGTAATATAAGTTAGAGATATTCGTAGAAATTGTACTAGTGCTCAAATTTAATAAAACCAAAGTGAACATTTAGAAATTAATAAATCAGTAAGTAATGTAAAACGAGGGACATCTAGTTGCATGACACCCTGTTCGGAAAGCTACAGTTTGGTATGTTGAGGAATGAAAGGCAGATACCCATTAGAGAAGGTCTTGGGGGTAGGCATCGAGTGGTGAAAGTCCTAATGGCCTCAAGTCCCGACAACTGCTCAACATTTCAGGATTGGTGTGGGAGTATACCTCTATAAATGGACATCTTGACTGATATTTGTTCGTCATTAATAATGAGGATTGTACCATGTGATGATATTGAGAAAGGTATATGTACTCCCATTTACTTCTCAGGTTTTATTAAGAACTATTACTCACTAATGGGAAGTATAGATCCATATCAAGTTAAGGGTAGTTTAGTATAACTTAGAATAAACCCTAGGTTCCTTTTGTTAATTGTGTTTTATTTATGATAGATTTCCTACCATACATGTGAAAGTAATTTTAGAACAAATCATCTTACTTCATTATTTTTTGTTGTGCATGTTCAATTGTGATCTTTGAAAATGGTGATGCCGGTTTTGTTTAATTTACACATATCATATCCAGATGGAGGAGTATGGGATTGTGATCAAGACACAAACATCTTAACCTATACAGGTCTGATGTCTGTGACTTTTCTATCCCTTATTCCTAGGGTTGTGATGTTCCCACTAACTTACATGATACCTATTTCTTATATGATTGCTCCCCCACCAGATTTTATTTACGCTCCTCATTCCACCACCACCAGTAAATCCGGATGTCCCCATGATAGCTCCATATTTGGATGCCCATCCACTTCCTCCCGAGTTACCTATGGTGGATGCTCTAATTGTAGACGAGCCAACACCCACACCTATCGATGATGGATCTCCTATGGAGGTAGTACTAGCTGAGTCACCTGTGGCCTCCCCTGGTATTGAATACCAAGTGGGAATGGCTAATGGGTGATATACCTCTTCATCATCTTCCTCTGGACTTGGGGTACCACATGAGATACCCAACAGATAAGCATATCATGCGGCAAAGGATGCATCAGAAGGGACCCTTTCAGACGAGGACCATTAGATACTTTAGTATTTAGTAGGGATAGGGTAATTAGTACTCCTCTATATAGGAACATTTTGGATGTATATATTGGGCAAGGTAGCATATGTCTTTTGATGTACTTTTAACTATTATGTAAACCATGATGTATAGTTTGATATATATGTAGTTTTTATCATTTCACTTTTATTTTCAAATTCTATTAAATTTGAAAATTTTCTAATCGGAAATATTATACCTGCATTTTCATCAACTTGATTTAATAATTACATTAACATGAATTATATTTTCAAACACTTCCCAATTTTGGTGTGATGAATTGTTCATCTATAGGAAAGTATAGATCCATATAGGGTCAAGGGTAGAATAGTACAACTTAAATAAACCTTAGGTTCCCTTTTTTAAAATATGTCAGTTGTGTGTTATCTCTGTGTTTGATGATAGAAATACTTACCTATCTTTGTGAATGAGATTTC
The DNA here is from genome assembly GCA_004329165.1 of Spatholobus suberectus. NCBI lineage: Eukaryota > Viridiplantae > Streptophyta > Magnoliopsida > Fabales > Fabaceae > Spatholobus > Spatholobus suberectus. The sequence continues at coordinate 33,431,045 of CM014730.1, forward strand.
AAGAATAAATCACTCACTTCTTCTCCTTTGATTCCATTATTGTGCATATGTATGGCACAAAATTATTAAAGTACTTAGAAATTGAGGTTGAGAATGTTAAGATCTAAAGAGACTCAAAGAAAGGCAATAGTACATGAAATAAGATAGCAGACAACAAGGATAACGCTATAGAAGGTTTAACGTGGCTAAGGAAGATGTTTATCCTTTATTTAGAATAGGTATGGATCTATATATAGTCATTGCTTTGACTTAGGAATGTGATGGGTAGTTAGGGTTTGTTAAGTATGTATATTGTACACATTATAAATTCTTGTTTCAAATGATTGTATTTATATTGACAATAGTAATGTATTTCCTTATTAATGCATGACAAATGAATATGCAACGTATATCTTTAATCTTTTCTCTAAGTCTTAAATGAAATAAAATTATAAACCCAACATAACATCAATCAATGGAATATAAACTCTTATAAGTATTGGACAAAGAGTCGATGTAACTTAAGGCATTACACCTTCGTCATTGCTTTAGTGGTGGCTTCTTTTTCTTACTCTTTCTCCTTTTTTTCTTTCACTTTTGTCCTCTTTCTTTTCTGCTCTCCATTTTCTTGTTTTCTCCACCACTGGGGTTTGCCATTGTTGCCACCAGAGGTGATTTCCATTGCTTAAGCATCCAACAACAAACCATCTCTTATCCAACACTGTGCCAAGACTTGCAACCAAAGGCTAAAGAAGAAAAAAAATACAATCAAAAGCAATAGGAGAAAAGAAAAGTAGAAAAAAGGGACAAACAAATAAACTATAAAATGAAGAAAGGTCAATGGTGAGGGGAAAGGAAAAAGAAAAGAGGAAGTAGCTTAGTATCACCACCATGCACCATCAAAGGCAACGCCACTACTATTTTTATCTTTTTGTTCTCCTTTTTCTTTTTCCCTTGTTGCTTTGCCCTTCTTTTTCCTTTTCCCTGTCGCCACTCTTAATGGCATTAAGTTGTTCTCTATTTATTCTCCTTGCTTCCTCTCTATTTCTCTTTCTTACCCTCTCAACTTCTCTCTCCAACCATGACACTTGGTAGACCATGAATGTTTCAGCTCCCCACATCTCCTTAGTTGCTTTAATAACTATCCTAAAAAGAGACCAACAGACCCCTTTGATTCAATGTCAAGTTTACACTCTATTTGATTCTAAGCCTTTTTAAACTAAGCCTAAGTAATAAGGTGCAACACAGTCTTATGTTAGGGGGGTTTTAAATTTTTGGAGAGGAAAAAGACAAGGGAGGGTTTTCATTTGGCCCTTAAACAACACACTAACATTGACCTAGCCAACGTTGATAATAAAAATATTTTTTCAAAAAGTATTAATTAGAGTTATCTTAGCTGACACTAACAATTTTATGTTTTTTAATTTAAGTAGCGTTGTAACATCCCCAATTTTGGATATTAGAAATGAATTATAAAGAGATTCCTTTTATGACCCTACCTTTACAATATTTGCTTGAGGATGACTTAGGCCATATTATTTAAGGTTACCTTGGCCTTAAGAATTAATAAGAATAAGATAACAGAGCCTAAATTCTTAAAATGAGAGAAAGGGATTGAGCCTTAAACAGACACATACACAGTTTAAGTAAGGGGTGAAAGGGAGAAAAGAGGAGAAATGAAAGGAGAGGAAGAGAATGAGATAAAAGAAAGAAGAAGAAAAATAAGAGAAGAGAAGAGGAGGAACCAGAAAGTCCCAAGCCTAAAGCTTATCTCTAAGAGTCCCTTGAGGTAAGTGCTCCCCCCTTATCTTCTGTTATCCTTCTTGATTGTTGTTTTTCCTATTTTTATTTTCATTTTTCTATTCATAAATAGTTCCTTGAAGTGAATGAGGGCCATGGGTGAGCCCCTTATTATAAATCGTGGTTTCACGACTTACTGTTTGATGATTTATGCTAAGCGCCATGCATGGGCGCCAAGTACGAGTTAGTCCTAGGGAACTATCTGATGATATGTGTTAAGTGCCATGTATAGGTGCTAAACACAAGCTTTTCGAGGTTTAGAGAGCATGCACCCTTAGTTATGATGCTAAGCATTGAAACCCTAGGATCTTATGACTGACATCTGTGTCTCACGCTAAGAAGGGTTTCTTCCTTGTTAAGCACAAGTACTCTAATGATTTGGGCATTTTGTTTAATGGTACTAAGTGCGACCTCATTGCGCTAAGCGCGAAACCTTGAAAGAGTGAGGTGTGATGCATATAATGGTGACGCTAAGAGAAGCTTGACTTTCGCCAAGCCTAGAATCCCAGTTGTGTTCCTACGCTAAGTGTGGCCTTGTTGCACTAAGCATGAACCCTTCAAAGAGGGAAATTGATATCCTAGTGAATAGGTGCTAAGCACAAGCTTTCTAGAACAAAGTTTAGGTTCTAGTTTCATGAACAAATGTTTATTGTCTGTTACTTGTTATTCTTGGGTGCCTTTGTTGTGTAGTAAATAGTGGTAGATGTATTATTATATGGTCGTAGCTTGATTGTTGTGTTTGTTGCATTGTATGTGTTTGTGTTTGAAAATGATAAATCCTATGTAAGAAAACAATATAAGACATCTAAGACTTAATGATGATGCCTCCTTATCAAAAGAAAGGAAAATTCCTTATGTTTTCTAAGAAAGAATATGTTTTGAAAAATGTTTCCTCCCTTAGTCATTGTAAGGTAGAACCTCCCTAGTTCCTATTGCGGGAATGCCTAGAATGCATATCCACGGCTACGTACAGTGTACACCCTGCTAAGAGGATACCTTATTGTTACTTAGGTGAGATGGATTCCTAGTTTACCAAAAATTTTAAAGAAAAGTAAAGCTAGGAGGTCTCCTATATCAAAGGAAGGGTAACATCACCTTTATACCAAGGACTAAGGTTAACATTCTTCTATAAGGGAATGATGTAGTAAAGGTAATCACTTCGATAATAGAAGGTTGTAGCACGCTCTTCAACAACGTGGTAGTGTAGTGATGACACTCAAGAGGGATGCCTCTTGAACAATTAAGAGCTAGATTAACTATAGGACAAAAAGCAAGTGAAAGATAATGACAAAGCTAATCAAAATCAGACGAAAAACATAACCAAACCATAACATAACTAATGTTGAGCATTTATGCATGATTGTATATTTTCCCTATATGGGTAGAAAGCAATATGTATGACTAATTATTAGGCAAGGAATATATAAAATGCCTATGCATTAGGTGAGAATGCATGTTTTATGTTCAAGAAATATTTTATACTACCATGATGGTATGTGAGGGGTTTGTACCTAGGAAAGTTTGTATAAGCCCTAGTTAGGCATGTAAGGGAAAGGTCAATAAAGATGATATGTACATTTTTACCCAATGTAGTATGAAAATGTAACCCAAATAGGAGGAAACAAAGTTGTGTACAATAAAGGAAAGTTAAGTATTAGAATCTAGGTGTCGTAAGACCTTAGTGGCCTTAGAATCGACTCAAGTGGTTAGTTCTACGTACCAAAAGGGAGAAAGAGAGAGTTCGAGCAAGAAATACGAGTTGAGTGGTGAAGAAGCAAGAAGAAGACTACTCTTGCCCCAAGGAAAATTAATATAGTTTTGATGATTTAGCCTCTTGATGAGTGCAAAGTTGTAATGTGTGTTTATGTATGTGTGTGTGTGTTTGTGGTCTTGCATGATTTATTTTTATCCTTGATGGTTTGATGGTAATGAGCTCAAAGCTTAAGACTTAAAAGTTAACAAAGTAGAAATATGTTGTCTATAAGTCTAAAATTGAATTTGAAGAGAAACAATTTGATAAAACTTGTTTTTAAATTGATAGGAAGTAAGAACTGCACACTAAAGTTTTAGAACTACTCAATCTTATATTAAAGAACCACTTAATCAATTAAGTTAGCTTTGTAATTGATAAAAATCGTTTAATTTCGTGTAAATAGTGAAAATATACACTGTTTTAACTAGTTAAATCAATATATAATCAGTTACATGTTTTCTGTTTTAACTAGTTACAACATTATGTAATCAATTATTTCAGCAGTAACCAATTACATAATTCTATAACTAGTTACATAATATAAAACTGTTTTGTCCTATATGAAAATAACTAGTTACAAAGTTATGTAACCAGTTATTCTAGTAAAGGAAAATTCGAATGGCCTCTGTTTTAACTAGTTATAAATGGAAATAACTAGTTAAACCCATTCAAAGTTCATTTTCTAGATTTCTAATAACAAAATAATTGATTACAAGACAATATAACTAGTTATTCCAGTGAACTCCCTTTATAAAGGGAACCTTAGTGAGTCTTTCAAGATAACTTCATAAAACTTTTACAAATTCACTTTTCTAAATTTGAGAGAGAGCTTTTCTAGAGAGAATTCATATTACTCTTCTTCTTCATTATAAGTTTTGGATCAAAGATCAAAGAGCTCGTCATGGATCAATCTTAAGGATAAAGAAAAGTCTTTACTTAGGTAAAAGTTGATTGGTTCTTCATTATTTTCCATCTATCACAAACCAAGGTGATATCTAACCTTCTTTTAATTTGATTTTCGTTCTTGAGAGGGTGTCTCTCATATCTTCCTTGTGGTAGGGTTCCACAAGAAAGGTTTCAAGTTTTTCTTGATAGGGTTCAAGAAACTTGATTATGTGGTTTGTTTGATTGTAATTCTTGTATTTGTGCATAGTGTTTGTAAACATTTGAATTACTTAGTGATAACACCAATCAGTTTGATTGGAAACTGGATGTAGATCACAGTGGTAGTGATCGAACCAGTATAAATCTTGTTTGCACTTTTCTTTCCTCTATCCTCTTGCTAGCATATTAAATCTTGATCACTTGTATTTAAAATCATAAGGCTCTTAGCATAGAAAAGTTCAAGATAAATTGATCCAATCCTATTTCACTCATATAACCAAATCAATAAGATTTAAAGTTTTTAAAAATCTAGTTATTCATTATTGAAAAGAAATTGGGGATTCTTGAAATTTTTGAAAGATCCAATTCACCCCCCTCTTGGATCCAGCCCTTTTGTTTAACAATTGGTATCAAGAGCAAGGTTCTTGAGAGTTACTTCAAGATTTCTTTTTAAAATGGCTTGAAATCAAGTGCATTACGGTGAAGGTGGTTCGGTTAATATACCCCCTATTTTCAATGGTGAAAACTATACCTATTGGAAAGTTCGCATGAAAATCTTTATTGAATCGATTGATGTGGCTATATGGGATGCAGTAGAAAATGGACCATATGTTCCTAAACATGAGGAAAAAGGAGAACAAGCAATAAAGCATTGGACTGAGTGGACTGAAGAAGAAAAGAGAAAAGCTTAATACAATTTAAAAGCAAAGAACATAATAACCTCTACATTAACTCTTAATGAGTTCTTTAGAGTATCTCAATGTTCAACTGCAAAAGAAATGTGGGATGATTTGCAAGTTACTCATGAAGGAACTAATGATGTTAAAAGAGCTAGAAAGCATACATTAGTTCAAGAGTATGAGATGTTCTGTATGAATAACGGTGAATCTATCTCTGATTGTCAAAAAAGGTTTAGGCATATTGTTAATCACTTAACTGGTCTTGGTAAGCAATTTGACAGGGAAGAGCTGAATGTAAAAGTACTCAAATGTCTCAATCGATCTTGGCAACCAAAGGTGACAGCAATTGTAGAATCCAAAGATCTTACAACCATGACACTTGCTGCACTATTTGGAAAGCTTAGGGAGCATGAACTTGAGCTTCATCACCTGGCTCATGAAGAAGAAACTGACAAGAAGAAGAAAGGCATAGCACTCAAGGCTTCCTCATCAAAAGAAGAAGATGACAAGTGCAATAGCTCAAGCTCGGATGATTCAGACAATGAGAATTTGATTCCACCGATAAAGAAATTCAGCAAATTCATGAAGAAGAAGAAGAATAGAAATGGAAACTCTGTATTCAAGAAAGTCACTAAGAAGAATGAGGTAACTCCCTCAAATTATACTTGCTTTGAATGTAGAGGACAAGGACACATCAAAGTAGACTGTCCAACTTACTTAAAGAAACATCAAAGGGGAGAGAAAAAGTCTAAGAAACCAAGCAAAGCTAGAAGAGCCTACATTGCATGGGATGAAAATGACATGAGCTCTTCAAGTGAATCCGAAGCAAATGAAGAAGCCAATTTGTGTCTAATGGAAAGCTATGATGAGCAAAGCACTGTAAGTGATTTCGATTTTGAAACCTCCTCTAGCTATGATCAATTACATGAAGCATTTTTAGAGATGCATGATGAGGCTCAAAAGTTAGGAGTTTCAAATAATAGACTAAAAAGAAAAATTAAGCTATATGAATCACAATTAGCTAAGTTACAAAAAGAATTGAATGATCTCAAATTGGAGCATGAAACCATGGAAATGATTTACAAAAACTCTGCATGTAATTGTGCATCTTCATCCTCTCATAAAGTCTTAGATTGTGAAAATTGCATTAGTCTTAAAACTAAAAATAAGTATCTTAAAGAGACTCTTGCAAAGTTCACAAAAGGAAAAGCAAACTTGGATATCTTGCTTGGTAGACAAAAATGTGTCTTTGATAAAGCTGGAATTAGTTACAATTTTGAAACTCAACAAAAATCTTATAATAACTTTTTCAGCTTTAGAAAGGCCACTAGCTATCCATTTGTGACTTGCTTTTATTATAGTAAGAAAGGCCATACAGCATCTTCATGTTACATTAAAAATGTTGGCATTCCTAGTGGCAAGTACATATGGATTCCTAAAGGAACTAAGACCCCTACTAACATTCAAGGACCTAAAAAAAGTTGGGGACCAAAAATTCTATCTTAATCTTGTTTTGTAGGTGTGCTTGAAAGCCTGGAATTCAATGTGGTACTTAGATAGTGGCTGTTCAAGACACGAGTGGAGATGTCACTAAGTTCTCAAGTCTTTCCGCAAGACAAGATGGATATGTGACTTATGGTGATAACAACAAAGGAAAGATTCTTGGTGTTGGTAATATTGGAAACCCTTCAAACATTTTGATTGAAAATGTGCTGTATGTTGAAGGTTTAAAACACAACTTGCTAAGTATTAGTCAACTGTGTGATAAAGGTTTTAAAGTAGTGTTTAATTCAGAATATTGCATGATAACTGCAAATGCATCAAATGATGGTAAGTTGATAGGAAATAGAATAGAAAACATTTACATGTTAAATTTGGATAGTGCATCTACATTGCATACTAAATGTCTTCTAGGAAACGAAAATGATGTGTGGTTGTGGCATAGAAGGGCTGCTCATATACAAATGGATCACTTGAATAAGTTAGCATCTAAGGACTTAGTAACTGGTCTTCCTAAACTCAAGTTTGAAAAAGACAAGCTGTGTGATGCTTGCCAAAAGGGAAAACAAGTCAAGGTCTCTCTCAAATCAAAAGATGTTGTTTCTACAAAAAAGACCTTTGCAATTATTTCACATGGACTTGTTTGGCCCCTCTAGAACTATGAGTATAAGAGGAAATTACTATGGACTTGTGATTGTAAATGATTTTTCTAGATACACATGGACATTGTTTTTATCTCTAAAAAGTGATGCTTTTAAAGCCTTCAAAAAGCTTGCCAAGGTTATTCAAAATGAAACCAATCTAAAATAGCATCCATAAGAAGTGATCATGGAAGGGAATTTCAAAATCATGAATTTGAAAGTTTTTGTGAAGAACTTGGAATTGATCATAACTTTTCAGCACCTAGAACACCACAGCAGAATGGTGTAGTTGAAAGAAAGAATAGATCATTGGAAGAACTAGCTAGGACAATGCTGAATGAGAATAATATACCAAAATATTTTTGGGCTGATGCTATAAGCACAGCTAGTTATGTCTTAAATAGAGTTCTTTTAAGACCTGTTTTAAAGAAAACCCCTTATGAACTTTACAAGGGGAGAAAACCCAACATATCACATCTTAGGGTGTTTGGCTGTAAGTGTTTTGTTTTAAATAATGGCAAAGAACAACTTGGCAAGTTTGATGCTAAGGCTGATGAAGCACTCTTTTAGGATATTCATTAAATAGTAAATCATATAGAGTCTATAATAGAAGAACCTTGTTGAAGAATCTATACATGTTGCCTTTGATGAAACTAACTCCCAAAAGGGGGGAAAGGATGTTCTAGATAATGTTACAGATACACTTGGAGATCTTTACTTGAATGAGGATTCATCATAGTAAAAGGATGCAAACGAACCTGAACAAACAAGCCTAAAGACCACAAGTGAATTGCCTAAAGAGTGGAGAACACCTAGAGACCTTTCATTAGACAATATTATTGGTGAGATCTCAAAAGGGGTAACAACTCGAAACTCTCTTAGAAATTACTGTGGTACTATGGCTTTCATATCACAAGTTGAGCCTAAATCCATTGAAGAAGCTATTTTGGATGAAAATTGGATGCTTGCAATGCAAGAAGAATTAAACCAATTTAAAAGAAATGAAGTTTGGGAATTGATTTCAAAGCCCAATGATCATCCAATAATAGGCACTAAATGGGTTTATAGGAACAAACTTGATGATTCAGGGGTCATAGTAAGAAATAAGGCTAGGTTGGTAGCTAAAGGCTACAATCAAGAAGAGAGCATTGATTATGATGAAACATATGCACCTGTAGCTAGAATAGAGGCTATTAGATTGCTTTTGGCTTATGCATGTTTAATGGATTTTAAATTGTATCAAATGGATGTCAAAAGTGCTTTTCTAAATGGCTATATTCAAGAAGAAGTATATGTCTCTCAACCTCCTGGATTTGTTGATTTTAAATATCCAAATCATGTTTACAAACTCAAGAAAGCATTAGATGGACTAAAACAAGCCCCTAGGTCTTGGTATGAAAGACTTAGTAAGTTCTTGCTAGATCAAAATTTTGAAAGAGGAAAAGTAGATAACACTTTGTTCATCAAGAGAAATAAACATGACACTATGTTAGTACAAATTTATATTGATGACATTATTTTTGGATCTACTAATAGCTCTCTTTGCAAGGATTTTGCTAAGACTATGCAGGTTGAGTTTGAGATGTCCATGATGGGAGAATTAACCTTCTTCTTGGGGTTACAAGTGAAACAATTGGAGCATGGCACTTTCTTAAGTCAATCCAAATATTGCAATGAATAGCTAAAGAAATTTTGAATGGAAAGTTGCAAGGAATCAACCACTCCAATGTCTACCTCATGCTACTTGGACTTAGATGAAAGAGGTAAATCAGTAGAAGTTACCAAGTATAAAGGTATGATTGGCTCTCTATTATATCTAACTGCTAGTCGCCCTGATATTATGATTAGTGTTTGTTTGTGTGCAAGATTTCAAGCTAATCATAAAGAATCACACTTATCTGTAGTAAAAAGAATTATGAAATATCTAAACGGAACTAGTAATGTAGGTTTGTGGTTTCCTAAAGGATCTTCCTTAAGCTTAATAGGATATTCAGATTCAGACTTTGCTGGATGTAAGCTTGATAGGAAAAGTACTAGTGGGACTTATCACTTGTTAGGTAGTGCACTTGTCTCTTGGCACAGCAAGAAACAGGCTTGTGTAGCCTTATCCACTGCTAAAGCTGAATACATAGCAGTTGGAAGTTGTTGTGCTCAAATCTTATGGATGCAACAACAATTGAGAGACTATGGAGTTGACCTTGACCACATCCCTCTAAAATGTGACAACACTAGTGCCATAAACCTTACAAAAAATCCTATCCTACACTCTAGGACCAAGCATATAGAAATTAGAAATCATTTCCTTAGAGACCATGTCCAAAAAGGGGATTGTGTATTAGAATTTGTTGAAACAAATAGGCAACTTGCAGATATTTTCACTAAACCTCTTCCAAGAGAAAGATTCTACCTAATAAGAAATGAATTAAGCATCCTCGATGAGTCTAGTGTTAGTTAGTCACTCTAAATTCATGTTTGAAACTTTTTATGTGTGCATTTCTGTGTTTTTAAATGCAAGATTTGTTTAAGTATTTGTGAAAGTTTCTATTGTTTTAAGACATTTATGTGTTTGATTCTTAGATACATACATGCATACTAGAAATTATTAGATAAGTTTCATACATAAATTGATATCATACATAAATTAGCCTTAATGCATAAAACTTACAACTAAGTTCATAAATTGTGTTCTTGTATATGGATTCTTAGTTTTTGAATGAGAAAGTAGCATGAATGTTAGAGAAATTTTTTTTATAGTTTGAAGTTAACAAGTAAGTAATTGATTAAAGTGTGTTTTAATTGATTAATTTGTGCATTTTGATCCTTGACTAAGTGGCTTAGAGTAGATTTAATTGGTTACTTGAACTTGCAGTTAGTTACTTTGTGATTAATACTCATATTAAGTTGTATTTAACTAGTTAAATGCATAAATAACTGGTAAATTGCTGCAGTATTTTAGTGTAAAAGTGCACTTTGCTGTCATAAATAACCAATTATAAATCCTATAACTAGTTATTTTTCAGCTGTCTCACTTACACATATAAATGGCTCATTGCTTTAACTAATTGCAGCACCTAGCAACTAGTTATTTGCTGCAGAATTTTTCAGGAAAGTGCAGTATATTGTCACAAATAAGCAGTTACAGCACTTAATAACTCATTATTTTCAAATGTAGTCTGCTGGAATAACTTGTTACAAGTTTATGTAACTAGTTATTTCTTATACAACCCCATTTGCGTTTTTAATTGCTCTCTGGAATAACTCATTACTGCTTTATGTAATAGGTTATTTTCGTCCAACCCCTTTAAACGAATTGCAAGCTTTCAGTTTTAACATGTTACATAAATATGTAACCAGTTATTTCATGCAGCTTTTGAGACACAATAAGCTCCAAAATAATAGCTGTCACATATATCTCATTACATGTAGTTGTAACCAATTATTATTTTTTGAACACTGCACATAGTTTGCTCTCTGTTTTAATTGATTATATGTATTTTTAACTGGTTATTTCAGCTGCTATACCAAAAACGAAAATGGCACCATTGTAATTGATTATTTTGATTCTTCTTTGTTTGTTTCTTCAGTCAAGAGTCAAGGAATCACTCAAAGTTCTCCACAGAGATTCTTAATATCTTTGACTAACCTTCACACACAACCCACACCTAGAATCTCACGTGAACTTTGCTCTTCAATATTTGAATGCATTGTTTGTTTTCTTGCTACTTGGTTGCTCTATAAACATGTTCATGCTTGAAACTTGAAAAACCACTAGAATTTGCATCTTTCTTCATCAAAATACCATTACACCACCATGGCTTCCTCTAACACTTCCTCCAAACGTCCAAGAAAAATGCAAACCCGTGGGTCTAAACACCTAGTAGTTGAAGCTCAAAACAACATTGATGAGGCTCCTAGAAATTTTGGAGCAGAGCAGTGGCTTAGCAATGAAGAAGATGTTTACAATTTCAAGCATTTTTATCAAAGGAGGCTTATCATACCTCCAAAAGTTCTTTCTCTAGATTGGCTTCATGGAGAAAAGTTCAATTTTCCAACTCTCCTTCAAGCTCAAGAATTGCAAAAATTTGTTGAGTTAGAAGGAAGTTATTACATGGATTTGGTCAAAGTTTTCTTCTGCACACTTAAGATGGAAAATGGAGTTCTTGTTTCCCATGTAAAAGGGAAGCATATTGCACTAACTCCAGTTATTTGGTATACAGTAACTGGACTGAGATCTAAAGGAAATAGGCTCTCCTCTAGCACTTTCAAAAACATTGATAAATCCCAGGTATATTTGGAAACCCTCACTCATTCTCCTGGAAATAAATTGCGTTTACTACTCGTGGCATAAAGATAGAGGACAAGTTGCTAGCTTTTATTATAATATTGGTGCTCACACTTAGGGGGAGTAATCACGCTCAACTAACCAAGGAAGACGTAATTATCTTGCATGCTTTGAAGCAACAAATACCACTTAACTAGTGTGGGATCATTAGTGACCACATGTTGAAGGTTAAAAGAAAAGCTGACTTTCCTCTTCCCTATGCTATTTTTGTATCAAGGATTCCTGATTATTATGATGTTAATATGGAAAATGAAACCTCTGAGATTTTGAGAAGTTCCAACAGATTAAATGATTTGGCTCTTCATAAGATGGGACTTGAATCCAGAGGAGATTTTTGGATCTATAAGGATGCCTCAGCCATCCAGATCCATGAAGAGAATCAAGAACAAGCACCTGAAAGTCCTGAATTGAAGCAATTTTCTCAGTTTGAGACCTTAGTGTTCTCAAAACTAGATGGTCTTCTTGAACTTCATCATGCTACACAAGAGGATAACAGGGAACAGTTTGAGTCTTTTCATATGCGCTTGGACGATTTTGAAGAGAGATTTGCTGCTATGGGGTTCCCAAAACAAGATTAAAAATAATTATGCTTGAAACTATGTTTGATTAAATTTGCATCTATGTGTTGGATTATAATGTGTCTTATTTTATGTTTGTTCTTATGCTTTTCCTTATTGTTTGCTTTTTCTTAATATGGTATCATGTTGTAATGTGTTTCTATGATCTACTTTAACAATAGTATTTGCTGCAATTGCTATCCTTCCTATTTCTTTTTGGCTTTCCATACTTTATTTTGGTTTTATATTTTTTATGATGGCCAAAGAGGGAGAAAGGTATGTTTTGCAAAATTGCAGGAATTAAATCATGAAGACAACTTGAACACACCAAGACACACAAGTTATCAAGTGGTTGTTATCATCAAAAAGGGGGAGATTGAAGAAGCAAGAAGAAGATTACTCTTGCCCCAAGGAAAATTAATATAGTTTTGATGATTTAGCCTCTTGATGAGTGCAAAGTTGTAATGTATGTTTATGTATGTGTGTGTGTGTTTGTGGTCTTGCATGATTTATCTTTATCCTTAATGGTTTGATGGTAATGAGCTCAAAGCTTAAGACTTAAAAGTTAACAAAGTAGAAATATGTTGTCTATAAGTCTAAAATTGAATTTGAAGAGAAACAATTTGATAAGACTTGTTTTTAAATTGATAGGAAGTAAGAACTACACACTAAAGCTTTAGAACTACTCAATCTTATATTAAAGAACCACTTAATCGGTTAAGTTAGCTTTGTAATCGATTAAAATCATTTAATTTCGTGTAAACAGTGAAAATATACACTGTTTTAACTAGTTAAACCAATATGTAATCAGTTACATGTTTTCTGTTTTAACTAGTTACAACATTATGTAATCAGTTATTTCAGCAGTAACCAATTACATAATTCTGTAACTAGTTACATAATATAAAACTGTTTTGTCCTATATGAAAATAACTAGTTACAAAGTTATGTAACCAGTTATTCCAGTAAAGGCAAATTCGAATGGCCTCTGTTTTAACTAGTTATAAATGGAAATAACTAGTTAAACCCATTCAAAGTTCATTTTCCAGATTTCTAATAACAAAATAACTGATTACAAGACAATATAACTAGTTATTCTAGTGAACTCTCTATATAAAGGGAACCTTAGTGAGTCTTTCAAGATAACTTCATAATACTTTTACAAATTCACTTTTCTAAATTTAAGAGAAAGCTTTTCTAGAGAGAATTCATATTACTCTTCTTCTTCATTATAAGTTTTGGATCAAAGATCAAAGAGCTCGTCATGGATCAATCTTAAGGATAAAGAAAAGTCTTTACTTGGGTAAAAGTTGATTGGTTCTTCATTGTTTTCCATCTATCACAAACCAAGGTGATATCTAACCTTCTTTTAATTTGATTATCGTTCTTGAGAGGGTGTCTCTCATATCTTCCTTGTGGTAGGGTTCCACAAGAAAGGTTTCAAGTTTTTCTTGATAGGGTTCAAGAAACTTGATTATGTGGTTTGTTTGATTGTAATTCTTGTATTTGTGCATAGTGTTTGTAAACATTTGAATTACTTAGTGATAACACCAATCGGTTTGATTAGAAACTGAATGTAGATCACAGTGGTGGTGATCGAACCAGTATAAATCTTGTTTGCACTTTTCTTTCCTCTATCCTCTTGCTAGCATATTAAATCTTGATCACTTGTATTTAAAATCATAAGGCTCTTTGGATAGAAAAGTTCAAGATAAATTGATCCAATCCTATTTCACTCATATAACCAAATCAATAAGATTCAAAGTTTTTAAAAATCTAGTTATTCATTATTGAAAAGAAATTAGGGATTCTTGAAATTTTTAAAAGATCCAATTCACCCCTCCTCTTGGATCCAGCCCTTTTGTTTAACAAGTGGGAAACAGATAATAGTACTAATAGTGGGTTAGTATAATAGTTACGAGAATGAATACTAAATGAAAGAGAAGACCTGGGAATTCTATTAATACAAATCTTACCCTAGGCATAAAGTTTGTTAGAGGTTGAGTGAGGAGCTAAACCATGAAGGCTGTGATTGTGACACCCTTTATCACAATGCTTATCATTACTATTATTTTATTTTATTTATTTATTATATTTAGTAATTATTTTGTGAGCATTATATATATATATATATATATATATATATATATATATATATATATATATATATATATATCATTAAACATAATAAGGAACACATAAGAACCATACTCATCTATATAGGATCATAAAAAAGTGGTAGACATATCATACGTCACATCAAAAGTCAACAAAATAGTATGTGATAGAGTCATATACATAGCCTGTAGTAAATCAAAGTATCTCAAAATAAAAACTAGCCGACTAACTATGTATGTAATGCTTCGTAATACCAAAGTTCATATCATAGCACCGCTCGTAAGAGTCAGTGTCTCGATAGCTCACACTCTACAACACTTCACTCGGTGACACTTCACTTAACTTTCTTGTTGGTCAAAACCCTCCACCGGTCAGAACCCTTCGTAGGTAGCCCTTTTCGAGACACTAATAACCAGCTCTAATACCACTTTGTAACGCCTAACTGCTTTCGGGATCAATGACTGTCCCCACAAACTAACACAAGACTTTTCGGCGTGCTTTGTCCTCACTCCTTACTCACACGCTTCTTAGGAAACTTTCCAAGAGGTCACCCATCCCAAAATTGCTCCAAGTCAAGCACGCTTCGCTGTGGAGTTCTTAAGGGATAGGTTACCGTAAAGTAGATGCATCTTGTTGGTATAGGTAGAACTTATTAATTCCTTTAAGCTATCCTCAACTATACAGTCCCATACCTGTATAGCCTCTGAGTCCCTCTCATTCCGTTGTGTATTCGATTCATTCATGTGTCCCTCCCGCTAGAAGCCAGCCAGTAGTCGCTCCTTGTCCATTCCGTATCTCTTTTGCACCAACAATCACTCCCCACCCTCGTCAGTGCCCGGAATGTTACAACATATACACAAAAATAACTAATATCTAGTCCACCCATATAATGCAACAAAATAGAAGAACCTAAAATTAGAGCAGTTAGTCTATGAGCTAAGTCCTATACCACCCCATCCCCTAATTACTAAGGTCTTCAAAGTGTCCTTAGAAGGATCTTCCTCGTTGTATCGAAGCGAGAGCCTCATCAATGTTTGGAATTCTTCCATCTGAGCTAGTTGTTCTCTAATGAGCCACAAGACATACATACAAGAGAAAAAGAAAAGAGTAAGGTTCTATCATCCTTACACTTACTATCATAAAATGAAACATCAAAGTTTCCAAACAAGCAAACTAATCACTATTAATGATCATCTGAGATATGCTATATATAGGAGATCCTAAAGTCTCTTTTAAGTTATAATTTACTTATGTGTGTGGGTCAGAGACCCACCTAAACCATAATTCATATAACACAAATAATACAACAATCATTGATATAGTTATATCACACCGTAGGTCATTCAATCATAGAATAGCTATCATGAAAGACTCAAGACTCGTATGAATCCATATCCTCTACACTTTTTTAGTAGTCTTTACCTTCATCATGCAATGTACTAAATTGTGACTTCTTACACCTAACAGAACACATGCCACCAACATATAATTTCCAATAACCACAATATATGCCATTAGTGCATGGTTCATAAAGCATGGTTCACAAATTCAACAAAACACACCCCACCAATATAATTACGAATAACCATAATATATGCCATTAGTGCATGGTTCACAAATTCAATAAAACACATGTCACCAATGCATAATTACTAATAACTAAAACATATGCTTGTGCATAGTTCACAAATTCAATAGACACATGCCACCAATGCATAATTGCCAATAACCATAATATATGTCATTAGTGCATCGTTCACAAATTCAATAGGACACACACCACCAATGCATAATTGTCAATAACCACAACATATACCATTAGTGCATGGTTCACAAATTCAACGGAACACACGCCACCAATGCGTAATTGTCAATAACCACAGTATATGCCATTAGTGCATGGTTCACAAATTCAACAACAATGATTCATGTATCATGTCATCATTGTATTTAACTTTTCTTAAAGTGACATAATAGGCCAAAATAAGGTATCCTTTAGGCTCACCATCCATCATTTCCTTTCTTTCACATCTTAAAATCATTCAACAAAATCAATTGGACAAGCATTAATCAAGCAACTTAATAACTTACATAGAAATCCTTATAATCACATTAAAGCTAATTCATGAATTACAAGTCAATTACCACACTTTCATTAAATTGTTCTCATCTAAATGATATGCTTCAAACTACTAAGTTGGCTATTTGGAAAATAATGAATTTTCGATTATGTGAATAAACATACTTACTTTTTATTATGACAAAAAGCTAAACCCTTAAACACTAATTAGAATGAGATAACTCTTAGTTTATAAGTCACATTCATTATCAGGGGCGGGTCTTCTTAGTGACAAGGGGGAGTCGTGGCCCCCCCAAACTTTTTCAAAATTATATGTACGTGTAAACATATTTAGTGAGTCATTTTTATGAGAATGAGAAAAATAAATATGGGTGATCCAATTACATATGAATGGCAAATATTTACTGTCATGTTAGCACTTAAAAATGTTATATGACTTTCTTTGAAAAACTTGCACGACTTGTGTATTCTAATATTGGTGATTTATGATAAGATCTAATAATCAATATTTATTCTTTTCACTGTGATTTGATCTTTCTTTTTTTTTTTCCCTTTCTCGCACTCGCACAGGAGATCTCTTGTGCAAAGTAATATGGTATGGCCAGTGTCATTACAAGAACCACATTTGTGTTTATGTTTCTTTTCTTCTATAAATTTTTGACATTGTTATGCAGATATGTTATATGTGTTGCCTTTATTTTAGTACAATTTTACCACATTTCTCTTTTTAACTTTTTTTATTTTGGTTTGATTTTGGTATAATGGGAGTTATAGAGAATAGGTAGAAAATTATGAATAAAAAATTATTGCTTAATAAGTTATTTTAAGAATTTTTCTTTTCATTTTATTTATAGAAACTAGAGAAAAAGTCAGACAAATTAGATGAAATTATAAAATATAGCAAGTAATTTATGAATAATTTTTTACATTCAAATTTTATTTTGGCTCCCCCAATTTTTTTCTTCAAGCTCCACCACAATTCATTATACCATCCATACACCATTGCACTAACTACACCATAAATAGGCTTAAATATGTTATTAGTCCCTCAAATTTTGGGTTAGTTTGTTCTTGATTCCTCTAATTTAAAATTAATCTTTTTAGTCCCTGTAATTTGAAAAAAGCCTATTTTAGTCCCTCAAGACCACCTACAACATCATTGTTAGGCAAATTGAGTCAATTGTGCAACATCAACTGAGTTTAATGTGATGTTTTTACTAACAGGAACACTAGTAGTTAGGTTTTGCATAGCAAATTTAGTAGTAGGTGGATTTTCTATGGCAAATTAACTAACATTTGGATAGAGGGACTAAAACATGCTTATTTCAAATTATAAGGACTAGAAAAATTGATTTTAAATTTGGGAGACCCAAAACAAACTTATCCCGAATTTGAGGGACTAGAAACATATTTAAGCCCCAAAAATATAAAGCATCATAATGAAGGAAAATACTTTTTCTTTCATTCCTTCAACTTCACCATCAAGTTCCAATCAATTATAACTCAATCACAAAAATTTTATCATCATATAAATGGAATAAAAGGATATGAAACACAAATAGGGCAACAACTCATATTTCTACAAACTTACCACCCTAACCATGGGCTACAAGCTCCAATTCAAAGAATCCTTGCACCAAAATAATCCATACCACTTGTATAATCATAAGACAACTTAATTAAAGCTAAACCAACATAACAACATCATTTAAATCATGGTTTAGGACAATTTAAAATAACAGGGCAGCAACTGCAATTTTTTTTTTGTTTTTATAATGGTTCACAAAGACATGAATCATGGAGTTCCAAATCATTAGAATTTTGTCCCAAAACTTTCCTTATTGCTTATATAATAAAAAGGTAACATGTAAGGGTCTAATTATCACAAAATCATCAATTAAATCATGATTTAAGGTGGATTAGAAGTGCAGGGTAGATTTTCGTTTTTGTGCAGCAACACTTACAAATTAAGTACTTAAAGGTTCCAATTCAGGAGTATCTGCACCAAAATTTCCCATATCATACATATAACTATAAGGCATCATAAGGAAGGTCAATCCACTCATAAATCATCATTTAAATCATGTTTATTGATAAAAAATGATGTAGGGCAGCAACTAATATTTTCTGCAGAGTCATGTACACTTATGCATAAAAGTCTCCAATTCAAGAAATTATGGCATAGAAACATCACCAATTGATCATGTAACTTCAAAGTAACCTTAGGGAGTCTAAACCAACATCAAAAATCAATTAAAACTTGGTTTTAAGTGGAAATTTTGTAGCATGCAGCAGCTGCATACTTTTATTCAATAAAATAGAGAATTTATCCATCATTTTAAATGTTTCTTGTTTCCATTAATCACCGAACACATGTAGAACCAAATGAATACCATTGGAGACCATAAAAAAATCATATAACACTTGAAAATCACCATTAAAAGTCCAAATACATCATACGGCAGCAGCTCAAAGATTGACAGTACATAGCATCCACAAGCATTAACAAGAAAAATTAACCAAAGAAAGAGAAAGCCCTATGGAAAGGTAAAGGACTCCTCTCCTCCCTACCCTTTGTGACATAGTAAAAATGGATGAAATTCCTCCCCCTTACCTAGTGGACGTGTAAATTGGTGAGAAGAAGAAAGGTTGAAGAGCTTCCTCCAATGGCTTCCATGCTTCAAAGAAGATGGAGGTGTTGAGCTCTCTTGATGGAAGGTACCTAGGATTTCTTTAAGGAAAGAAAAGGAAAGTGATTTGGGGGTGGTGGAGAGGAAGAGTGGATGGCTAGGGTTTAGTGGGTGAGTGTTTATGTTGCTTTTATAGTTAGGGTATGAGGTGGGTAACTGACTTAATCACTAATTAGGTAATTTGATTAAAAATAATTGGAATTAACTAATGCTATTTAGAAACACTTAATTAGATGAAAATAAAATGCAAATGTTGAGCTTATTTACCCTAGGCTGCCATGGTTTTAATTAAGGAAAAAAAAAGGCTTGAGATTTTGCAATTTAATTACTCACATCAATTCTTAAGTCTATTTGATACCAAATTTTAGTTTAGCATCATAGAGCTTATAAATTGTTGATTTTCTTTTTATGTTCCCTTCTAGACTCATTAAAATAGCTTATGTAATTTTGCATAATTTTAGAGTCCTTATAGTATCTTTAGTTAAGCTCTCAAAGTTATTTATGAGCACTTTGAATCAAATATAAGAATTTCTCAAAAATTCTTGAAAAAATCTCAATTATAAAATAATATTCTGGTCATATTTCTATGCTTAAAATATCATTTTATCATACTTTATAATTATCTGGCAATTATTCTGTGTCTTGGCTAGTTTTATTCATTATTTATCTTTTCATCGCTATGTAAATTATTCTTTTAACTTTTCGGTTATTCCCAGTGGTTTATAGAATCTAAATCTAGATGTAATTGGTCACTATAATTTAGGTTTAACTTTCTCAAAACTTCTAGATTAATATTTAGACTTTGACACAATTTTCACAAAACAATAGAATAACATTTAAACACAACAATGTATTTACATACACACACACACACACACACACACATACACACACTTATGTACAATTAATACCCCTACTACTACTAATAATAGTATTAATTACATCAAAACTGAGGGTGTTTCAATAAGCAAGGTTGCTAAGATAAGAGAGTCACACCTGTTCATAGAGTCCCTAGAGCAATCACTGAGACTTTTGTCTCATTATTTTAAGTTTCATGTTTTGCAAGTTGAGCAAATGGAAGTCCTCAGGAATGGATTGTGAAATGACCCGTAGAAGAAAACATGTTTAGTTTGTACACCTCCCAATTTTAGTAGTGCTAATGAGGTTTTTGTATCTTTCTTTTGTAACTTTGTACAACACCTTGGGTGTTAGATATTATGTATTAGATTTGTTTAGTATTTCATTTATGTTTTATGTATGTTTGATTTTTGCGTGATGATCTCTAATGTGTTTATATTCAAAGTTTTCATGTCCTAGAAATCTAGGCTAGTAAGGTAATATCTCCTAAGTGTTGAATCCACACATTTGTTTTAATTATGACAAATCCTCTTAAATTAATTCATAAGTATGTGAGAAATGAAGGAGTCTAACAATGTTGTTAAGTGTTTTAGAAAGGTCATAGCTGTCAAAGTTCCTTAAAAACTTAAAGTAATGACAATGATATAGAGTATTCATCTGTGGCATCAAACTGTGCTTAATAAAAATTCAAAATGCATTGCAAAGAGTATTGAGATGTTTGTTAGACCATTAGAATGAAGTTTTGGAAAGAAACATTAGAAGCAAATATGCTTCAGAAAGGTGTCTCAGAAAGGTGCTTCAAAAGAGTTCATCAAAAGGTAGAAAAATATAATTTCTACAGAAAAATTGACAGTTGTATCTGACATTCAATGACATACATCCCTGTTACTCCAACGACTAGTTTTCACTATTGAGCATAAATTGAAGGCATCCTTGCCTTTTGTTGGTTGATGGAAGTCAATTAAGAAAAAGAACAAGAAATATACAAAGTGTGAAAATCATGATCCTCTATGTGAGGCATTCTGAGCTAAAATAGAAAGGCCTCCATACTCAAAAGTTCTTTGTATGAGAAGTTATTCACTCCTTCATTTGTAATCATTGTACTATAAAAGCACATAGAAGTGTAAAGAGGTGTCCAAACTATCAAAAATCCTCTCTGTTAAGAGTTGGTTTGGTGTTGTTTTCTTCTATGCAGCAAAGAACTATAGAAGGGACTTTGTATCTAGTGGTTGTTACCTTCAAACCAAGTGTATAGTGCTAAAGAAGAGTAAACCAATGTGATGCTACTGTTTCGAGTGTTATACCTCTCTAGGGACCAAAGTGGTTTGTGGTAAAGAAGAACCTGTGAAAAGTTAGTTGTAAGTTGTTGATTGATTAGCGAAAAATCTCACAGGGTTACGAGAACTAGACGTATCCCATTGGTAAGGGTGAACCAGGATAAATTAATGTGCTTTATCTCTCATTCATACCTCTTTGCTTATTAACTAACTCTCTACTTCAATCTTAGTACAAAATACCAACTTTGTTTTGTTTAGAAAAGTTTTGAACTATTTAAGATATACTTTATTCACTTAATTAAGAAGTTTTATTGTAGACAATATCTTCCTTATTTTGGTGATTATACTACTGAACAAAACCTTTTAAAAGTAGAAGTAGTCTATCAGAACTTAAAGCTTTTTGTTGAAATGTTTCAAAACAATTTTTTTTTAGAAAAAAAAACCACAATTCAAACCCCTTCTTGTGGTATCATTAGTCACTTCAATTGGTATTAGAGCTCAACTCTTAGGCTGAGTACATCTAACAATGTGGGAGAAAGATAGGAAGAAATTATGGCTACTCAAGCACCAAGCATTTTTATTCCAAAAGGTTCCTCAACAAATAAGCCTCTAGGCTTTGATGGAAAAGATTATTACTACTCAGTAGAGTTGAATATGACAAAGTGGCAAAGTGTCAAACTCCTCAAGAGATATGGCTTACCCTATAGACAGCACATGAAAAAACAGATTAAGTAAAGGAATCAAAAATTAATATATTGACTCACCAATATGAAATGTTTAAAATGTAAGAACATGAATCTATTGAAGAAATGTTCAATAGATTCACCACCATCATAAATAAGAAAATTGCACTTGGGAACAGATATTCCACTCATGAAAAGATCAAGAAAATCCTGAGAAGTTTGCCTAAAATATAGAGGCTTAAAATAACTACAATCCAGGAAGCTAAGAATCTGAAGACACTGGGCATAAATGAACTGGTAGGGTCTCTCAAAGTTCATGTACAAGAAATAATGGATGAGATTTTACCAAAAAGAAGGAAGGTAATTGCTTTGAAAGTAGCTCAAAAAGAAAAACAAGGACAAACCTCAAGGGCACTAAGTTCAGTAGCAGAGTTAAAAGATGAGGATGA
Source organism: Spatholobus suberectus (assembly GCA_004329165.1). Classification (NCBI taxonomy): domain Eukaryota; kingdom Viridiplantae; phylum Streptophyta; class Magnoliopsida; order Fabales; family Fabaceae; genus Spatholobus; species Spatholobus suberectus. The sequence goes on from CM014730.1 coordinate 33,453,556, forward strand.
AAGTGATGATGAATCCTCAGATGTAGGAGATGAACTAGCTTTTATATCCCAAAAAATTCAAAGAATATTGAAAAGGAGAAAAGTTAAAAGAAAGATTCCTATAAGGAAAGATCAAAAAGGAGAATCCTCAAAGAACCAGATAATATACTATGAATGCAACAATCCAAGACACATCAAACCTAAATGTCCTCAGTTCAAGAAGGAGAGTAAAAAGAAAAAGGTTATGATGGCTACCTAGGAAGACTTAAAGGATTCATCCTCTAATAAGGAACATGAAGAAACTACTCACATATGTCTGATGGCAGATTCTGACAAGAGGTATCAAATTTTGAACTTTTTGACTTCAAAACATTCAAAGAATTAGAATATGCTTTTGATAATTTACTGAAAGACTCATACATTCTAGTTCAAAAGTGTGCCTTCCTAAAAGGTCAATTAGCTAAAGCTCAAAAAGAGAATGAGAATTTGAGAAAAAGTAATGAATATTTGTAGAAGACAAATCAATGTCTTCAACAATCTCATTTTAAGCTTCTGAACAACTAAAACAAAAAGAGAGAGTCTGCTCCTTTGTTTGTCACACTTGATAAAGCAACTATTGAAAATGAAAATAAAGTTTTAAAAGAACAAGTGGATAGACTAACAAAGGATCTAGCAAGATTTGTTGAAGGAACAAAAAAATCTTGATAATCTTATTGGAACACAAAAAAGTTTCTTTGAAAAAACTAGACTAGGCTATAATAATTATAAAGTAGTATTTCAAAAAAATCCTGTAGATTCTCAAAACGTCAAGGGAACATGTTTCAACTATAACAAGAGAGGACATAAGTATTCAGAATGTTATAGAAGAAATCCAGCTTTCCTTAGAAAAAGTACTAATAGAAGAGGACCCAAGAAACTATGGGTACCTAAGTCATTATTAATTACTAATGCAAGAATACATCTGGATAAACAACAAAAGAGATTTATGGTTCTTGGATAGTGGATGCTCTAGACATATGACTGGAGACAAAAGCAAATTCCTAACACTTGAAAGAAAAGAAAATTGAGCATCGGTCACATTTGGAGACAACAAAAAAGTTGTGATTAAGGGAGTAGGTAAACCTCAATCTACTTAAATAGAAAATGTTTATTATGTTAAGGGGTTAAAACATGATCTTCTTAGCATTAGTTAGTTATGTGACAATGGCTATGAAGTTTAGTTTAAACCTACTACCTATTTGATTAAGGAAGCATCAACTAACAAAGTCCTATTTACTGGAACGAGAATGAAAAATCCATATTGCATTAGTCTAGATTCATTGCGTAGTTATTCATGTTTAGCAACTATTGATAATGATCAATGGTTGTGGCATGGAAAAGTGGGACACATAAGTATGAAAACCTTATCAAAGCTATCTAAGCATGATTTGATAAAAGGATTACCTAAAATCAAGTTTGAAAAATTAAAGTCTATGAAGCATGCATTAAAGGAAAACAAACTAAATCCAGTTTTCATTCTACCAATATGGTAACCTCTCAAAAAGTATTAGAACTACTGTATATAGATCTTTTTGGACCAACAAGACTACTAGTCTTGGAGAAAAAAGATACAACTTTATGATAGTTGATGATTATTCCAAGTTTACATGGGTTTTATTCCTTTCTGATAAGGATGAATCGTTTGATGCATTCAAAACCATCTACAAGAAAGTCCACAACGAAAAAGGTTCTAAAATAGTTGCCATTATTAGAAGTGATCACGAAGGATAACTTGAGAACATGTCTTTTAAACAATTTTTTGATGAAAAAGGGATCATTCATAATTTTTCTTGTCCAAGAACACCTCAACAGAATGGTGTTGTGGTAAGGAAAAATAGAACCTTACAAGAAATGACTAGAACCTTGTTAAGTGAGCCTGACATTCAGAAATATTTTAGGCAAAAGTTGTGAACTCAATATACCACATTTTAAGCCGAGTTTCTATAAAAAGGATTTTGAATAAAACTCCATATAAGCTGTAGAAAGAAAGGAAACCAAACATATCTTACTTTCATGTGTTTGGATATGGATGTTATATTCTAGATAATAAAGATAACTTGGGAAAGTTTGATGAGAAATCTAAAAAAGGAACCTTTCTAGGATACTCTACAACATCTAAAGCTTATAGGTTGTATAATTTAAGAACACTTGTTGTAGAAGAAAGCATGCATGTTGTTTTTGATGAATATGATGCTTCACTTGAGAAGAAAAAGATTGTAGATTTAGAGGATGAACATGAAAAGCTCTAGATAACTCAAAAAGATCAAAATAATGCTGAAAAAGAAACAAGCAAAGAAATCAAAGAAAAGGAAGAAATTGAAACAAAAGAAGAAGACTTCAGAATACCAAATCAAGAAAAAAAGGATTCTGAAAAAGACAACATGCATAAGTGTTGGAAGTATAATCCATCACATCCTCTTGATCTTATCATTGGAGAAGCATCTTTAGGAGTTAGAACCAAAGCAACACTCAACAAAGAAAAGGAAATGATGGCTTTGATTTCTCAAATAAAACCTAAAAATGTTAAAGAAGCTCTTTTTGAAGAATCATGGGTAAAGGCATTGGAGGAAGAACTGAATCAGATCATAAAGAACAAGGTTTGGAATCTTATTCCTCCACCAAAAGGCCAATCAATCATAGGAACCAAATGGGTATTCAAGAATAAGCTTGATGAAAAAGGTCAAATGATCAGAAAAAAGGCAAGATTGATCGCTCAAGGATACAATCAATAAGAAGGAATTGATTATGATGAAACTTTTGCACCAGTAGTAAGTTTGGAAGCTTTCAAAATCTTGCTAGCCTATGCAGCTCACAAAAACATCACTTTGTACCAAATGGATGTGAAGAGTGCCTTTCTGAATGGATACATAAATGAAGAAGTATATGTTAAACAACCACTAAGATTTGAAGATGAACATAAACCTTAACTGTATATAGACTTATCAAAGCTCTCTATGGATTAAAGTAAACTCCAAGAGCTTGTTATGAGAGATTAAGTTCATTTCTCATTCAGAATGGTTTCACAAGAGAACAGGTTGACACAACTCTATTCAGAAAGACTCAGAAAAGTCAATAGTTGATTATGCAAGGCTATGTAGATGACATCATTTTTGGGGCAACCTCTGAAGAAATGTGTCATGATTTTTCAAAACTAATGACTAGAGAATTTGAGATGGGCTTGATGGGTGAACCAAAGGTTTTCCTAAGACTGCAAATAGTCCAAAAGGATGAAGGAATCTTCATTCACCAAGAAAAATACACCAAGGAGCTTCTAAAGAGGTTCAAAATGGAAGATGCAAGGCCAATGTCAACACCAATGCACCCCTTAACTAATTTAGACAAAGATGAAGAAGGGAAAGATATTCCTGAAAAGAAATATAAAAGCATGATAGGATCTTTACTCTATCTCACAGTAAGCAGACTAGATATTTTATTCTCAGTAGGACTCTGTGCTAGATTTCAATCAAAACCTAAAGAGTTACATGCTACAACAATCAAAAGAATCCTAAGATATCTTGTGGGAACCACAAATCATAGTCTCTGGTGTCAAAAGAGTACAATGCTCAATCTCACTGGTTTTTGTGATGTAGATTATGCTGGTGATAAAGTTGAAAGAAAAAGCACAAGTGAAGCTTTCCATTCTTAGAAGTTCATTAATCTCTTGGTCCTCAAGAAAACAGAGTACAATTGCATTATCAATAGCAAAAGTAGAATATGTATCAGCTACTGCATGTTGTTCACAAATGATCTGGATAAAATATCAAATGATGGGTTATTCATTAAATTTCAAAAAGATTCCTATCTTTTGTGATAACATAAGCTCCATTAATTTGTCCAAGATCCAATTCAACATTCCAAGTCCAAGCACATTGACATTAAACATCATTTTCTAAGGGATCATGTTCAAAAAAGGTAATATTCAACTTATTTTCATTTATACGGGTAATTAACTAGCTAATATCTTGACCAAACCTTTGATTGTTGATAAGTTTAATTTCACTAAATCATGTTTGCATATTCGTGTTTTGCCAAAATAAGAATTTCTGGGCCTGAACTAGTTTCGTGATTGCCTTATTATATTTTGGGCTCAATTGTCTTTAAAGCCTAATTTTTTTAACTAAATTGTTGAACTGAAATTAATCATCCTAGCCCACTTTGATCTTTATCATTACCAACGGTCAAAATTTTAAACTTATAGCTGTTGGCAGCTATTTTCGAGGGGAAGCAAATCTCTCTTCTCGTGGTCTGTGGATAGGAGGCTGCAAGATTACCTCTTTAAGTAAAAGTGTGCTACTTGTTACCACAATATCTTTTTTTCTCAATTTCAATCTTACTTTCTCTATAATATCTTCCCTCCAAAATCTCTCTTTGAAATTTCTCCTTGGCTCTTACCAAAATTGTTGGTGGGAAAGCTCCTTCCCCTCAATTTGAGAAAGAGTCCAATGACCATTCTTCAAGATCAAAAGATGGTTCCACCTTTTCTCATTCCGCATCTTCATCCCCGTCTCTAGCTCTAATCAAGAAAGCTCATACCAAACCTTCTAAAACACCCTCTAGAAAATCATCTCGAGTGAAAGGTCTATCCAAGAAAAAGAAAGATAAAAGGAAACAACTGGTAGTAAATATTAATTCTTCCTCAAATTCAGAAGAGACTCTTTTGAAGACTCCACCCAAAGCTAAGGGAATTGTGATTGGATCACCTAAGAAGGTTGCACCCAAGACTACCAAGAAGGCCAAGAAAGAGACTCCACTTTTTAGAGAAAAGGAGACAAAGAAGCTTAAAAAAGGATGGGATTAGAAAAAGGTTGTGGCAAGATGAGTTTTCAAAATGAAGGAAATCAAAAAGCTTTGCTGGAATGTCTTTTGTTTTGTGAAGAAATTAAAATGGGAGAATTTCTTTAAGATGTAAGAATAAGTATATCCAAGGTTGGTCAAGGCCTTCTATGTTGTTACAAAGGTGAATTATGAAGAGATGACCATCAGCTCTTGCATTAAGGGAATTGAGATTTTGATCTCAGAAGACATTTTGGCCATCATTTTGAAGGTCCATTTTGATGAGAACAAACTATTTGATAGTACTTGGTTTGACAGTGCTAGTGTAGAAAGAAAAAGTGTGATTAGAGAGTTTTTAAGGGCTTAGAATATTGAGGTAAAATCAAATAATTTGAATTCCTTTGGAAGACTTATGCATTGCATGTGTATGCACAGAATTCTGCCTAGAACTGGAACCTTTGAAAAGGTTACTGATCAAGATTTATTAGTTCAATTCCACTTATGGTATATGTAGCCTCTGATTTTGCCTTATTTACCTGTCAAACCTATCAAAACCACATCCTGTGTACCCTATGTAATGCTATTGACTAGAATTTTTAAATTCTATGATGTCTTTCTAAAGGATGAAGAGCATAAGGATGAATGTGTGTTCTAGGGAGAAAAGAACCTGAATCAGATGAGGCTAGAGCCTCAACCTTATATGCAATGGCCTTGTGAAAGCTTAAATGAGGAGGAAGACAAGAAAAAGAAGAAAAAAGAAAAAAAGAAAAAAAAAGGAGAAAAAAAGAAAAAAGAGAAAGGTGGAGTACCTTTTTGAAGAACAAGAAGGCACTTCTATACTAGAAAGAGTCTTCTTGAAAGAAAAGGATTAAAAAAAGGGCTAGGCCAAAGGAGCATGAACTACCTTTTGGGAGAATTCGAAGAGGAAGAAAAAGAAAAAGTCATGGAAGAAGAAATGGCTCAAAAAAGTGAAAAGTCACCTCCTAAAGTGGATACTGCCACTCAGGGGGAGCAGTTTAAAGAAGGTATAAAGAAACAACTTATGCATGATATACAAGATTCACAATTTCAGGATGTGTTTGTAGAAGTCCTTGTTGAACATCCAGAAATGGAGCATAATGATAAAGCAAAGGGTGAAATCACTGAGAATGACCCTTTTGAGTATATCCTTAAGGAGAAGAAGGAAACATCTATGCTAGAATTGACAAAGGAAGTGGTTGACCAAACCATTGCAAAGGTCCTGGCTCAACTGAAATCAGGAGAATCAAGTGACATGAAACTTGATGCTAGTGCTGAGATAGTATTTTTGGAAACCCTTGCTAGAGTTTCTCTTGAACAGGATCAGGCCTTGCGAGAAGCTACTCTTAAAGTTCAAAGTTCTAGACACACATCTCCAAAAAAGCATACCATACCTTCTGTCCAAAACCAACCTAACCCAAACTACTTTTGTCAAGGATTTTGTTTTTAATACCAAAATGATGCAAAACCTACTTCAAACTCCTATCTTTAATAATTCTGCTAAACCTAGTCTTGGTCATTCCATTCCTCAATTTTCTCCAAGAGAATCATCTATATTCTCTATTCCTTTTCCTCCACTACATCCTTCAACTATAGAAGTTGAAACCACATTGCCTAAGGTAACACCTCCCATTACACCACAATTCTCAACCTGAGCCTCACTCTGTTCCAGAACACAAATCTGTTCACCAGAGGCTAAATTCTCTTGAGAAGCAAATGAGGAAGCTGAAATCAGATTGAAAACTTGCCTTTAAGGAGATGGAATTGATTCAAACAACTCTAGGAGACTTCTTTGACAGGTTTCTAAAGGTAAAGGAATGGTTCACAGACAAAGTCAAACCTATTCTCATTCCAGAGGTTGCTCCAATGGTTCATGATCCTCCTCCTCCTTCAAGATCAATCCCTATTCCTTCCTCGTCCTCATCATCTAAAGATTCCTCCCTTTTAAGGAATAGAACTACCTCTAGTTATTTCCCCCTCTCATTTTTTGTTTGATGACAAAAGGTGGAGAAAAAATGAATTAGACTACCTTTTCAGATTGTAGATCAGTTAGGATCAGTGCTCGGTGTAGTGTGTAGTTTGATGCAATTATGTTTTGCCAAATTTTTTTGTGATCATTTTGTATTTGGTCTTATAATTATCAATGAAATGATCTGATCTATTATTTCTAAAATTTGTTCAATGACTGTTTTATTGAATATTTTGAAATCTGTTTGAAGTTTTTGAATTCTAGAATTATGTAGTTTGACTACAATTAAAGGTCCATTGCTCCTCATAATCAACAATTGAACAATGATTATAAATTCAAAAATTTGAGCTAAAAGACTAATTAATCTATATCTTTTATCACATTCCCTGAAAGGATTTGTGTAAATTCTTTTTATCTACATAAGTTCAGGTGGAGCTACATTGTTTGAATATTAAACGTGCTAAAATTGTCTCACAAACTTACAATTAATTCCTAGTGTGTTTGTCATCATAAAAAATGAGGAGATTGTTGAATCCAAACCTTTGTTTTAATTACGACAAATCCTCTTAAATTAATTCATAAGTATTTGAGAAATGATAGAATCCAACAATGTTGTTAAGTGTTTTAGAAAGGTCATAGCTGTTAAAGTTCTTTAAAGACTTAAAGTGATGAGCATGATTTGGAGTATTCATCTGTGGCATTAAACTGTGCTTAATAAAAATTCAAAATGCATTGCAAAGAGTATTGAGATGTCTGTTAGACCATCAAAATGGAGTTTCAGAAAAAAACTTCAGAAGTAAGTATGCTTCAGAAGAGTTCATCAGAAAGTGTAATTTTTGCCGAAAAATTGACAATTATATCTGACATTCAATGACACACATCCCTGCTACTCCAATGGCTAGTTTTCACTACTGAACATATAGTGAAGACATCCTAGCCTTTTGTTGGTTAATAAAAGTCAATTAAGAAAAAGAACAAGAAATATACAAAGTGTGAAAATCATAGCCATCTGTGTAAGGCATTCTGAGCTAAAATAGAAAGGCTTCCATACTCAAAAGTTCTCTATGTGAGAAGTTATTCACTCTTTCATTTGTAATCATTGTACTGTAAAAGTACATAGGAGTGTAAAAAGGTGTCCAAATTGTCAAAAATCCTCTCTGTTGGGAGTTGGTTTAGTGCTATTTTCTTCTATGCACCAAATAACTACAGAAGGGACTTTGTGTCTAATTGTTGTTACTTTCAGACCAAGTGTCTGGTGCTAAAGAATAGTAGAGCGGTGTGTTGTTACTGTTTTGAATGTTATACCTCTCTAGGGACCAAAGTGGTTCTGTGGTAGAGAAGAACCTATGAAAGGTTGGTTGTAAGTTATTAATTGATTAGTCAAAAATCTCATAAGGTTGTGAGGACTGAATGTAGCCCATTGGTAAGGGTGAACCAGGATAAATTCGTGTGCCTTATCTCTCATTCATATCTTTTTACTTATTAACTAACTCTACTTCAATCTTGGCATAAAATACCAACTCTATTTTGTTTAGAAAGGTTTTGCACTATTAAAGATATACCTTACTCACTTAATTAAGAAGTTTTATCTTAAACAATCTCTTCCTTATTTTGGTGATTATACTGCTAATCAAAACCTATCTAAAGTAGAAGTAGTCTATCAAAACTTAAAGCTTTTTGTTGAAAAGTTTTAAAACAATATTTTAAAAAAAAACCACAATTCAACCCCCTTTCTTGTGGTATCATTAGTCACTTCACTAGGGTGTTACAAGCGTCAACCATGTTGGACACAAGTTGAGAAAACATATTAATGTTGGTTTAGTGTTGGCATACAGATGTGAATTAGCGTTGGTGTCGAAGTCGACACAAATTGACTGATGCTAATTTGCAAAAAATGTTATAGTGTAATTTTATTCATTTTCTCATATTTTTCTTTATGTTTTAGTTTTGGAGATAAAGAAGGGAAATTGGAGTTTTAATGGATCAAGAAAAAAGAACAAAAGAATAGCCTAAAATGCACAAGGAACCTTTAAAAGCATTGGGTCATTGTGGACATTTAATCCACATATAAATAGGTTTAAAGAAAGAGAATTAGGGATCTTTTGATCATCTTTCGTCACTCATTTTGGGGGGCAATCGACATCTCTCTCTGTAGGAGCTCTATCGGTACGAAAAGAATGAAAATGGTGGAAGCTCACGTCTCTTCAAGGATCTATGGAGTTTTTCTTTGTTCCTTCTATTTTTACTTTTGTTTCTATTTTCTGGATGTCTAGCTAAACCTCCATTTGTTGGAGTTAGGTGAATTTCAATATAATCCATGGACATCTAATTTGGGTTCTTAATGAAAATTTGATTTCGTTCACTTTGTGTTTGTGTTCTATATACCTAATGCTTCTTAAGACTTAATCACCCTTAGGATGGTTTTTGTTCTATTTTATAAATGGAAATTTACTTTATGGATGTGCTTTAAGACAAAATAAACTTAGTAATCTTTTAGGCTAGGGATAGTCATCATATGCTCGCTCTTTTTTTAGAGATTTCTACACTTTAAGCTTATTACTCTTTATTTTCACCTAAGTAATTGGGATTCTTAATTAGGAATAATAAAGGTTTGATTTCATGAGAAATCATGATTTAAATAGATTAGCAAATCCAATAGACAATGTAGAAACCAAATTCAATACCCATATTAGAAATTCTAGATGAAATTAAATAAAACCTGATCCCAACATTTTTCTAGTTTAATTTATCTCTTTTGCTTTACATGTTTGCATTCTTAAAAAGAAACCTAAAAACAATATTTATCTATATATTGTGATTACCTTTCCCTATAGTTTCTACTAAAATTATTTGTGAATCGACCATCAATCCTTGATAACGATACTCGGTTCTTATTATTTTAAAATTATTATTTACAACTATTTGATATACTTACCGAGGTCCCATCACTTGGTGACTACTGGACCAACCTTCTTGGATCCTATGAGACCTAACATCAATATATTTTGCTTTGTAACAAGACCAGCTTGGCTCAATCCCACTTGTGCAAACTCAAACTTCTTGCTAACTTATTTGTAAGATTTGATCTCAAATTAACTTAAAAACTTTAAAAATTCCTAATATATCAAGCAAGGCGAGACAAATTTGAAATATCTCCTTATAGAAATAGGGAAGATAGGCATGTCGTCCTATCTTAGACCCTACCATGGAATCAATAAGAATAATACAAGAAGGTGGCGTTAATCATAACTGTACTGTCTCGGTCTCGGGGTCTCAGTCATCATAAATGCTAGATTTAACAATCCCCCAAATCATGCTACTCATCATTAGAGATAATGTAACACCCTTACTATAGTTTTGAAATTATTTTCTAATATTTGATGATTTATTTCTGAAAAATCAAGAAGGAATCTCAAAATTTTGTTTCTCACCATTGTGTTTAGAATTTTAAGAACTATTTAATCGTAATTTTTAATAATTTTTCCAAACCATAGCCTAGAGAAATGAGAAAATAACAATTTTGCCCTTATTTCTCAACATTAAGGACTAACATGAGAAAAAGATTCAATTGGCAATAAAATGTCAATTTAAGCTTAGAATCATGTTGTATATATTAAAATATAAGTTTGAAAATTTTTAAAAATTTTCTGAAATTCTTGTGTAAAATAACCAAAATGCCCCTAGGTGTGTGTTAAACCATTTGACATCTAAAAATGATGAAAATAATGATTTCAATTCATTTTTAGGTAAAATATTTATTTTTAGAATTTTCATAAAAGTTTTAGTATTTATTGAGTTAAAATGGATTTAATATGAATTTTTAACTTAAAAATACAAAATAAAAAAAATTGAAAAAAATAAAATAAAATATAATTATTATAAATTAATTTTTGTTAGAAAACAATGTGTGTGTCAAGTTTCACATTAAAAATCATTAATTTTATGTTAAAATGCTAATTTACCTAAGTTTAAATAATTTTATCGGTCACTATCAATCCAATTGCAAAAAAAATAAACACTAATATTTAGGGACACCTTGCATGCCACACGTCCTAGCTTAGACAGCTGACTCACCATCCTATTTTGCATATTTGTCCCTATAAATAATTGAAAAGAAAATAAATATAGATTTATTACATCATTTTGATGATATAATTTGTGGATACCTAATCCCCTTCCTTCTCTATAAATAGGCGATTTGGGATTTAGATTTCTCATGAACCAAAGTTGGCTGAAGCTCTCTCCCAACACCATTCTCTCCATAAAAATTTTTTAGACTTCATAAACCACCACCATCCCTCTCCAAATAGGAGCTTCCAAGGAGACCAGCACCACCATTCTTCTTTCTCCTTTTCATCAACTATCATTGAGGTAATAAGGGGGCGTGGATGTGTTCTTATGTTGTTGTTTTCACATATATGTTGGGTGGGTTTTCCCCAAAAACCCATTAGTCTTTTAATATTGAAGCTTATACATATTTGGTTATTGTGATTGTGTTGTTGGATGAAGTTCAAAATCTAACACTTGTTGTTATTTTGCTTATAACTTGAGCTGTAGTTATTATTTTTTGTTTTTTTTATGAAACTAGCCAAAATTTTCTTCATCATGGGCTCAAGAATCACTTGAAAAAGTTAAGAAATGAAAAAGATATGCTTGTTAAAAGTTGAGGTTGCTGTCTGGAAAAATGAAATTGGCAGTGTATGCTTTTTTGTGATTCTTGAGTTTTTGGTTGATTATTTGGTAATCCTTTGGTTGATTATTTGGTAAACTTACTTGAATGAATAAAAACCATATTTCTTAAGCTTTCCATTGATATATCGTATACATATTTTTATGAATGTTTTCTATTTTTAACAATTTTTGGAAATTGTTGGTTATGCATTGCTTTTGGCCAAAATGGTTTTCTGGAACTTCCATCTTTCAAAAATCACTATAAATAATATAAAGCTTTTTTTTTAAATGATCTTGATCGATTTGAAAAACTTATTGAATGTACTTTTGATAAAAAATTTACTTTGCTACTAAATGTTCTAAGACATATGAGAGAAAAATAAAAATAGTTTGCTTGTATCTAATGGTTCTGTCTGATCTCACTAGCTTGTTATTTTTGTGTCTTTTTTTGTAGATTTTTATTTAATGTGATCCTAGATGTTTTAGAAAATACACAAAATTGTCTTTCCAACAAGCTATGGATCACATTTTATGAAAATCATTTAGCTGTTCAAACTGAAGGATTAAACTAAGCCACTGAATCTGGAAAAAGAACAAAATTTTATTGCTATTTTGAACAAAGTTTTCAATCTCTTTCATTAAAATTATTGTTAGTTTCTAAATTATATCTAAAGTATTTCCCTAAGAGTGATTAATTAAAGTTTAATTAGGTACTTAAGGTAGCGAATAAAATGTATTAGTAAATTGCTAATTCTTTTGAAATGTAATTAATTGTTTGGTGCATGACTTATAAATTATGAAATGTTCAATTATTAGCATTGTGTTAACATTCTGTACAAATGTTTAGAGTCAAATTTATTATACTATGAAATAAATTGAAACTAAGTCTTTGTAGTGAGAAATAAAGATATAAAGGAAAAAGTGGACTAGTGCTCAGATGAGCTAAGACCAGGGAAATTCTCTACCCAAAGTAATAAGTGAGGGAATAATGATTAGTGAGTAATGTAAAGTAAAGGATATACAGTGGCATGACAACCTGCTAAGGATGCCACAACTTGGTACACTACAAGATGTATGCAAGGACCTAGAGGGTCTTAAGGGTATGGTATCAAGTAGTGAAGTCCCAATGGCTAGGATAGCAACTTTGAGCCAAGATCTTTGCAGAGAACAAGCTTAATAGCCCTAACAACTGCTGAGTCATCACCAGGATTGGTGTGAGAGTATAACTTTATGTGGACTGTGTTATCCAAAGTTGTTGCTCTGTTCCTCAATGGTGATGAGGACTATACCACGTGATGATAATAAGAGGAATATGTACTCCCAGTCACTTCCTGGTTCTGTTGAGAACTATTACTCACAAATGGGAAGTATGGATCCATATAGTGTTAAAGGTAGTTTATTATAACTTAGATAAAACTCTAGGTTCCCTTTTTTATTATTGTCAGCTATGTTTTATTGTGTTTGACAGTAGGATTCCTTACTATTTATGTGAAAGTGATTTTAAGAACAAAATCACCTCACTCCTCTATCTTTTTCTCTGTGTATGTTGATTATGGGCTAATACGCAAAGATGGCGATGATGCCCAATGATCAAGCCCCGATGCTATACTAGATGATCCAAAAACTACTCCAACAGATAAACACTAGGAATCCTACTTCCTTTTGGATTATATATGGGGTATGATAGGTTGTGTAGACATTACCCTGATGTAAGACCCTTTTTACTGTATCTAGTGGGGTAGGTAGTGTCCGAATTTTCTCTGTATTTCATTGGCTTTCTTTGTATTTCTATCTCATTAATCATGATGTACATTATTGAAGCATATATGATAGACTTTGTTTCTTTTATCTTTTATTCCCATTTCCAAATTTTGTTAATTCTACAATTTTTCTATTATCAAATCTTACTCACATTTTTATCAACTTAAACTTAATAACTAATTAAGTAATTAAATAAGTACGGGTTGTGTTCAATGTGAATGGGTGTCATAGAGAATCTCAACCATAATGACCGGTGACCCTAATTGCGTAACTCCCTTAAACAATGTCTCAATCACACCAATCATCATTAAAGCTGCTCGAGTCATACCTTAATGGGAATGAACTACTCCCTATATAAGCATATACCAAATAGTACTGCAGGTATGCTCATCTCCCTACTTTCATTCTCTTGGGCATGAACTGGCTTAAGCATTAGAGTCCTTGTAGTTACCCCACCCTATCTATGCTCATGGATCTTTTCCAATGTAGTCAAGTAGCATGCTTGGAATGTTGGTAAGAACATCTGGCGCCTACTGTGGGGGCTCAATAAAACTTTTCCCGGTCACATGAATCAATAGTCCTCATTTTCCTTTGAATCGTCTATCCATACGTTCATGTCTGATCGAGACTTTTGCACTTAACAACTTTATACCACTCATTCTCTTCCAACATGGTTCTATCGTTTCCTCTCTTTTTTAAAAAAAAAATCGTCTATTTACTTTGATATGCACAAAAATACTATATGTAATTGATGCTTCGCAGATCTAGGATGTTATTAAAAAAAAAAAATAGTGCCATTCATACCCAAAATCCTAATCTTATTTCTAGGCTTAATTGCATTTTTTACCTTCAAAGTTTTACAATTTTGCGAATTTTGTTACTCCAATTTATTTATTTTTTGCAAATTTTGCTCCTAAGTAGAAAAATCACCATAATTAAAAGAAAAACCTCCACAAAATTGTTTTAATTGTGGTAGTTTAAAGGAAAAACTACCACAAAATGTCTTAATTGTGGCAATTTTTCTATGTTAGGGCAAAATTTGATATATTTTGCAAATTGAGAAGCAAAATTTGCAAAAAAAAAATTGGGGTGGCAAAATTCACGAAACTGTAAAACTTTGGGGCAAACAATGCAATTAAGTCTATTTTCTAGGATTATCCTATAATGTTAGTCTAATATCTTATTAATACCTTGTATTGGTAACGAGACCATGAGTGCTCACAAAGAAATATTAATGAATATGCAAGTAATATGTTTTTTGCATCCTAATATGATATCTTTGAAAGCTGTTTCCAAACAACAAGATTTCTATCTCGAAAGGCACAAGGACTATGGAACATTAGTCTGCACTTGTCCAAGAAAATAGCATGAACAACCTTTGGTAGTCAACATAGCAAAACATGGTAAATCCAAGCATTGGATGTATATACTCACACCCCAACCACAAATCCACATGCGAGCCATCGAGGATATCAAAGTTATATCTCTAAAGTTGTTATATTTCATGAAAATTTTTCGTGGCAACACGGATTAAGAGTCTCCCCGCTTCTCTAAACCATCCATCCAATTATCCAGCCCAACATGGGTCCATCCTTACTGCTCTCGTTTTTAGTATGTCTTATTTTTATGAGCATCATCGACATGTTTCATCGCCTCACCAATTGATATATTTATCATTCACTAATTAATACATTTATGAGTTATGCCTTTTGTAATGCGAATTTGACGTAATTAATAAAAAAATGGCAATGTTGACAATATATTACACAAAACTTATTACATGATTTCAAGATCATCCTCTGAAAGAAGCAACGTGTATCAACGTTATAATATTATCCACTACTGCAAAAATGGCTTTCTAAATCAGGTTTCTAAATCGGTTTATAGAGACCTGTTTTAAAATGAAAAATGGCGAAATTGAAATATTTTTGAACTGTTTTTAAATCGATTGGTGCAGAAC
The DNA here is from genome assembly GCA_004329165.1 of Spatholobus suberectus. Classification (NCBI taxonomy): domain Eukaryota; kingdom Viridiplantae; phylum Streptophyta; class Magnoliopsida; order Fabales; family Fabaceae; genus Spatholobus; species Spatholobus suberectus. The sequence goes on from CM014730.1 coordinate 33,468,726, forward strand.
TAAGTTAAAAATAGTTTTTTAAATCGATTATTTTGATTACCGATTTAAAAAACTATTTTTAAATAGGTTTTCTATTAAATCGAGTTAAAAGTGGTTCTAAATAGCACAAGTCTCTTCTTTGAACATTCAACTCTTTCGCACCCCTACTTCGAAGTAGCTTCTTCTAACTTGAAGCTCTCTTCATTTCGAAGCTTCTTCTCCTAGCTTGAAGCTCCTTGCATTTACATCATTTGCATCTTGCTCCTTGCTTCACCCATTGCAAGTACGCATCCTACTCCTTGCTCACTTCTTGTAAGTCTGTCAAGGGGTTAAACACCACGTTGATCTCTCTGCATCACTTGTAATAGCCATTCTAAAATTTAGGTCTTGCTTAGATGACCCCGTTGGTAAATTGAACCTCAGGGATAGACTTGTTAGACACCATGCTATTCATGCTGACTGTAACACTCCTTTTAACTTTAAATATAATTCATATTAATTTAATTATTAAGTCAAGTTGATGAAAATACTGGTGAAGTTTTTTTGATTTTTATAATAGAAAAATTCTAAGTTTGATAGAATTTGAAAATGGTAGTAAAAGATGAAAGACAAAAAACAAAGAATATATATATGTGTGTGTGTGTGTGTGTGTGTGTGGTAAAACTATACATCATAATTTGGTAATACATAACAATCATAAAATACAAAAGATCATAAGTACATCAAAAGATAGATACTACCAACCCAATATATACATTAAAAAGGTCCTATGCAAAGCAATGTTAATTTACCCTATCTCTTAAGGAAAATATCATAAACTAGATCGACAAGTCTGAAGGAGTATCCTCTGACTCGTCTTCAGCATCATTGGGCGTTACCGTCATCTTCAATAATTGCGATCAATCATACAAGGAAGAAAAACAATGGAGTAAGGTGTTTTGTTCTAAAATCACTTTCACATGTATGGTAGGAAATCTACCATAAAATAAAAATAAAACACAATTAACGAATGGAACTTAGGGTTTATTCAAAGTTATACTAAATTAACCTTGACTTGGTATAGACCTATACTTCCCATTAGTGAATATAGTTCTCAATAGAACCTGGGAAGAAATGACTGGGAGTACATATACCTCTTTAACATTGTCACATGATACAATCCTCATCATTAATGAGCAACAAATATCAATTAGGATGTCCGTTCATAGAGGTATACTCTCACACTAATCCTGAAATGTTGAGCAATTGTCGGGGTTATCAAGCTTGGTTAGGTAAATATGCCGGCTCATGAGCATTACTCGGGCCATTGAGATTTTCACTACTCGATGCCTACTCCTAAGATCTCTTCGAATGGGTCCTTGCCTTTCATTCCTTAACATACCAAACTATAATTTCCCTAACAAGGTGCCACATCACTGTATGTCTCTTATTTTACATTACTCAGTAATGTATTAATTTCACTTTGGTCTCATTAAATTTGAGCACTAGTACAAGTTCTACTAATATTATAGAGATTTGATTCGTACATATTATTCACATAATTCATAATTCATATTAAAACTCATAATTAATAACTCAATAAAAATAAAGACATACAAATTAAAATAAAGACTGATAATAAAAAAAATCATAGAATAGTCAAAAAATTTCATAAAAATAATTTTTAAGCTTAGAAAAATAATTAGAATTTTATCATGAATTTTTTCAATTTTTTTTTAAATTTAGTATTTTTAAGTGAAATGTGTCTATAGCCATTTATAGAGCATAATTAGAAGTACTAAACAAGCTTTAAAAATTATGAGATTTTTACAGATGATAACTTAATGTGTCTAGACCGTACTTGAACAATGAGAACTTAAACTGAGATTTCTACAGTAGTTTTTTAAAAATAATTCCATAAATAGCTCATTATATAGTTTTTGTGCATAGTTTTACATTATGACATTAATAGTTTTTTTCTTTTACAATTTTTATTAAATCATTTGAGTTTTACTAAAATTTGGCAACATAACAATTTAATTATCTTGATGTGAGTAGTATAACAGTAGAAATTATTTTTTCTAGATTTGAGTAGTATAACAACTTAGTAATTCTATTATAGTTATTTAAATTTGAGCAGTATAACAACTTAATAATTATACTATAGTTATCTAAATTTGAGCAGCATAACTACTTAATAAGTGTGTTATAATTATCTAAAATTGAGCTGTATAACAACTTAGTAAAAGTTTAAATCAAATACCAAATATTATAACATTATTATAAAAAGTAATAAACTTAAACATTGAAAAAGTTTAGGGCAAAACCTTTCATATCAACATACAAAGTAATTAAAGTTTAGAACTAACCCCACTCCCCCCATTACCTTTAGGGTAGTTGTTGAAGAGGAGAGAATTGTTGATGCACAACTCCTAGAAATGAAGCTTAATGGAAATTAGTGGAACTTTAGAGTAAATTTTTTTTTATGGAGAATGGTGGCTATGGAGGCTTCATCAGCTTGGGAGAGGAAGAGGAGGTGCTGAAAAATTGTCCATGGAAGTTGCTATTTATAGGGAATGGAAGGTGCATGTGTCCCTAAAATGACATAAGCCATTATGTCAAAATTTCAAATTTTTATTTGTTTTTAATTCAAATTTAGGGACACATAACTAATAGGTAATGAATCACTTTATTCTAGAGTTAGACGTGAGATACCAGCTATCCCCAAAACTTTTCAATGTAAATTTTACCTGTAATTAGATTAGTCGGTACCAATAAAATCACCTAAACTTAATTAAATTAACTTTTAATATCAAAATAATTAATTTAATTATAAATATGAACAAATGTATTATTTTTCATCTAAAAATAAATTTTAATTTTTATTAATTATTTTGAATTATATATATATATATATAATGTATTTTTAGGCTTAGAAAATTCATATTAAATCTATTTTAATTCAATAAATGCTCAATTTTTATGAAAAATTCTAAAATTACATTTTTTACCTAGAAATGTACTAAAAACATTATTTTCACCATTTTTGAATATCAAACCAATATTGGTTTGGTTTATTTGACACCCAAGAATATTTTGGTCATTTTAAACCGGAATTTCAAAAAATTTCCAAAATTATATTTTAATACATGTGACATGATTTTAAGCTCAAATTGACATTTTAATGTCAACTGAATCTTTTTGTCATGTCAGTCCTTAATGTTGATAAGTAAGGACAAAATTGTCATTTTCTAATTTTTCTGGGCTCTTGCTTAGAAAAATTATTAAAAATCACTATTGGATAGCTTTCGACATTTTGAGTTTAACTATGGGGATCATAATTTTGAGATATTTTCCCGATTTTTCAAAATTAAATAGAAAATAATTACTTAAGTAAATGTGAAGGTGTTACATTGACACCCACGTGGTTGTCATTGATGTCATAAAATTCATAGCCAAGGATAGTGTCAAACTCCACCTCAAAAATGTGGTTGGAGAAGTTTCTAACATCATGGGGCTTGAAAAGGTCGAGGTACTGGCTAAGGAACACGCCCTAGAGCTCTTTTGAGTGGGAAACTGTGAAAGCGAAGCCGTGGCCACCTCATTTGGGGTCGCAGTTTCTTATCGTGAAAGCGTAAGTGGTGGGAAATGAGAAAACGCTGCTGTTGGGGGAGTTCTTGAACTTTCTTATTGCGAAAGCATAAGTGGTGGGAAATGAGAAAACGCTACCGTTGGGGGAGTTCTTAAACGTTATTTGGGTTGAGTGGAACGCATGGCCCAGTTTGTGAGTGTCATTTGTGAGGCAAAGTATGTCATTGTCTTCAATTACTGCGACTCCGCTTATGCTTATGTTGGCAGCGTCTTCGAAGAACATCTCTTACTGTTGAGAGTTTGCGGGGAATGAGGCCATGAGGACGGCGTAGAAAAGAATGAGTGTTTTAACTCGGTTACCAAACAACTGAGTTAAAAAATCTTTTTTAAACTGATTCAAAATCCATTTTAAAAACACTAACTTTTTATATTGTCTGTATCTAAATCGGTTCTTGAACCGATTTAAAAAGTTTTTTTAAAATGATTTAAAAGGTGTTTTCTACAGTAGTGATATTAATTTGACATTGCTTTAATATTTTACATTCAATTCCATATTGTAACATGACCTTGCTGTTAATTTTAAATTGCAACGCAATCGTGTACATCTTATCTTATAATATTATCCATAAAAAGAAAAAAAGAAATCTTATAATATTATCTAGATATCTCAATATCCGGGTTATTGACATGATCATTCACTTGATATATTGCCTGATATATATATATATATATATATCACAATCTTTTTTCAATGTTAGAAGCCAATTTTCGAGAATCTGCATATAGAAGAATGTTGCTGAACACGAGTATCTCTTATAATATTGTAATATAATTACAATATTCTCTTCCCAGAATAGTATACGATATTTCTTCATATAATTTACAATATGTAGGGAAAACACTTCTGCACGTAAAAATCTTGTGAATATCATTATACAATCTCTTTAATAACTCTTTTGAGATAACAGGGAAGCCACACGAGTTGCAACCATTCCTATTTTTACCAAGTAAGGAAAAAGCCTCTTTCATGGAGACTATCACGTCGTCTTTAAGATTGAAGAATTTTTATCCGAGAGGCTCTCGGTGCATTATTTTCCCATCATTAAATCCCTCTTAGGCAGACACGGGCGTCGTCAGCCTTTTCCTTGTTTCAAGGCTTCCCCTCAATTCAAGTTTTTTCCATCAACGGTTTTATCTTTCCTATATTATTTAAAACTCCCGTGCTCGGCACATAATACTTGACATGTTATCTTTTTATATTATTATTCAAAAGTCCTGCTAGTAATTAGTCGAGGAAATCTTTTTGAGAAAATACTATTTCACCTTTCTTAGCGTTTAGAAAGTGGCAGGATTATAAGTGTAACACCTTCATTTCTACTTATTATTTTTCTGTTTATTTAATAATTGTTTTAAGCATTTGGGTAAGAATTCTAAAATTCTGAGCACATGATTATGTTCAGAATGATGAATATACTTTAGTTTAGATTTTAATAATTTTTTCAGACTGAATCTATGAAATGATAAAATGTCTAGAAATTAGTAAAAATCTAACTAGGAAGAAAATTAAAAAAAATAGATAGAAAATTAAAAAAAAAATTAACTTATAAAAATGCTTAGAATAATAAAATATAATTTTTAAAATTTTCTGGAAATTATTTGATATAAAAATGATTTATTAAGAAATTATTTAGCATTTTTACATAAAATAATTATATAATAAATAAAATTTTATAAAAATATTTATAAAAATCTGTTTTTACTGGGCTTGGACGTAGCAGCCCCATAGAAGCCCAAAACCATTTTATAAAACCGAAAATTAAATTGTTCTAATTAATTATTAAATAACCTATTTTGCACCTAATATTTATATATAAAAAAATAATAGAAAATTAAGGGATAAATCCCTACTTATTTTTCACGCAGGTTGTGGAGCTGGCAGCCCTAATAGGATAATAACAATTTTTTTTAATTAACTTAACTTAATTTAATACATTATAAAAAAAAACCAATTCTTATATCTTTTTTATACAATTATCCTTCACCACAAACTCTCATCCTCTTTCTCCCTTTCTGTTGTACGTCTCTCTCTCTCCCTCTTCTCTCACTTTTCATTTTTTTTACTCACTCAAAGACACACCAAGCCACACTTTGGTAGTAGTTGGAAGCAAAGAGACCCCTTGATGGTTTTCTTCTCCAAAATCCTTATCCTCTTTCAATCAAGATCTCTTTAAGGTAAGGGGGGAGTGGGGATTACCTCTTTTTATTCATTTATACAAAAGCTTGTGGGAGAGATTTGGCCCCCAAATCTCATTTAGATTATATTTCTCCTTATTTGCAGATATTGTATATGATACTTTCTATGGTTACATATTTTATATAATGATCTTGTGATGATTTATTGTGTTGAGATTATTTTGTGGTGATTGTGATTAATATGTTATATTCTTATGATTTAATCGGTTAGATTTGATTCTAATCATGGGTTATAAATATTAACCAGTTTATTTATTACATTAATCGGTTATTTTTGGTTAAAATTATTTTTATCAATTAACTTTTATTATACAAAGATGTAATTGGTATATCTTGTTTCACTACAAGAAAATATCAAATTAGCAAGGAACAGTTCCCTCGCAAATCTGTCGCTAATCCCTCGCTAAAGAAGTTTGCGAGGGATTAGGGTCAGATTGGCTAAGGATTATTTTATCGCTAAATTCAGGTCACTAACTCGCGACGGAACTACTCCTTCGCGATTTTGTCGCAAAATCCGTCGCTTTCCCTCACCAATCTCTCGCAAAATTCCTAGTTAAATGTATGCTCAATGTAGGCAATTCCTTCGGTAATTAGTGACTATATCCCCTCGCAAAATTGTCGCAAATCCTTCACAAAATATCCGCCGCAAATCCGTTGCACTTCCTTCACAAAAATGTTCGTCGCACTTCCTTCACAAATTCTTCGCTAAATTATCCCTCGTTATTCCTTCGCTAAACCTTCGCAAAAGTCCCTTCATATACTCCCTCGTTAATTTGTCGCACATCCCTCGCAAAACTTCCTTCACTATTCTTTCGCCATACCATCGCTATGGTGGTGTATATTCCCTTGTTAATTTGTCGCAAATCCCTCACAAAACTTCCTACGCAATTCCCTCGCTAAACCATTGCATATGAATTTCGTTGAGCTACTTTTTTGTAAATCTCCCTCGTGAATCCTTCGCTATTCCCTCGCAAATTCTTCATTTGTTTTTTTATTAACATTTGTTATATTTAATTACGAAATGTAAATTATACCTGTCTGAAACTTGGCAAATAAATTTATTAAAAAAATCAAAGAACATAAAATTGCAAAAAATTGTACCAAATATATTATCTAAAAATTAAACACTAAAAAGGTTATCATTACTTAATCATAAATGTGTGAATTAAAAATACTCTCTTCTCTAGTCTTATAGCAAAGAGAAAATAAAAAACATAACTTAATCAAACTAAAGTGTGGTAACATCATCATCATTTATGTTCTTGATCCTTCCTATGTTGTTGGATTGACGGTGGTGTACATGTCTTTAAGGCTGGCAATATCTCTATTCGAAAGAATTGCATTTGTGCTTGCATCTGTGCCTGCATTTGCGCTTGCATTTGTGCTTGCATCTGCGCCTGCATCTCTGCTTGCACCTTCATCTGTGACTGCATCTGTGCCTGTATCTCTGCCTGTGCCTGCATCTGTGCCTGTGCCTCCATCTGTGCTTGTATCTGTGTCTGCAACTGTGTCTGTAACTGCTCCATCTGTGTAGCTATTGTAGTGATATCCTCTACAGGATTTGTGGAAGAGGGACCAATAACCGATGAAGATGAACCATGTGCAGTACTAATGGCAAGATCCAAGCTATGACCAATGTTGTGGATTCTACCCTTCTTATTTTCACCAGCTGCCTTTAACCACTCTTCAGAGTCAACTGTAGGATGGTTTGATCTATCTTCTCCATATTTCTTTGCTACAGCATTTTCATATGATTCCTACAATAACAAAATAAAATTTTAGTAAGATAGCAAAAAAATTAACAAAGTTTAATCTTACATTTAAAATAAACACTTACAATGAAACTCTTCGCTTTATTAGAGACATATTCACCGTCCTTTTTTTGTGAACTTTGGTGTACAATTCACTATAAGAAATGGGACGTTTGTACTCTAGCTCCTGTGATATATAATATGAAATTTAATTCAATATCAGAATTCCTTATATCAGAATCTAAGTTCAAAAGAACCCTGTATAGTTCAATACTAATCCACTTATCAATAAAAATACCAAATGATAACCAGGTTCTCAAAAGAACCATGTATAGTTCAATACTAATCCTTATATCAGAATTCCTCATATCAGAATCTAAGTATAGCCTGCTACCTATCGTTACAAATAGATAATTAAGACAGTGCAACAACAGGTTTTTAATACAATATATAATGACTATCAATTGGAGAATAATCAAATATTAAACTTAAGAAAGCCATTATCCATTTCCCTAACAAAAGAGTATTTATCTTTTTTACAAGAGAAGGCCACAATCAATGCTATTTCCTCCTGCCATTGCAAAGTTGAAATATATGCAGTAGAAAATAAAGGACTTAAAACAAAATTAATCATAGCATTTTGAGTCTACTTTATTTGTCGTTGGCCTTCATTTTTTCTTTTTTTAAAAATAGCTTTCTTGAATGAGCACTTTGTTAAGTTCCAAGTTAAGAACTAAAATTGAAGCAAGAGCATAACCTTTTGTGTCAAATATGCATGCTTGCACCCAATTGCATTTCAATAGAAATGGTGGATAAAAGGGGTTTGAGGGCTACAAGAAAATAACCTATTCTAAGCAGTTTCTATTTGAGGCCTAACCAAAGATACACTAAAGAGAAATTGAATCATTCAAACAACTAGCATTAAAGGCCCAACCATTTTGTAAGGCCCCACAAGCATGCACATTCAAGGCCAAACAATTAGGATCTAGACAAACATAATTTCAATCATTGCAGCACTATATAACAAGCAAGTTAGCAATCAAATTCAATAACTAGCATTAAAGGAAAATCAATCATTTTGTAAGGCCTCACAAACATACACATTCAAAGCCTAACCAAGGTTCCTCAAATGAGTTTCATTCAACAAATGGTATAAACAACTAGGATCTAGACAAACATAAATTCAATCGTTGCAACACTTATAACAAATAAGTCAATAATCAAATTGAGCAACTAAAAGAAAATCAACCAATCTAGCAACTAGCATTAAAGGAAAATCAATCATTTTGTAAAGCTTCACAAGTATACATGTTCAAGGCCCAACCAAGGTTCCTCAAATCAGTTCAATTCAACAAATGGTATAAACAACTAGGATCTAGACAAAAATAATTTCAATCATTGCAACACCATATAACAAGCAAGTCAATAATCAATTTCAACAACTAGCATTAAAGGCAAATTAGTCAACAAAAGTAACCTTTCTATCAATTCCAAATTTTCGTAAAAAGTGTTCATGTACTACCCAATCTCAAACACAAAACCTCCAAGGTTCTACCTAATCTCAATCAAGGCACAACAGAAAATAAATTCTCAATATCAATGGCAAAAGTATTATGTATAATTACCATCTTTTTCTTGTGCTGCCCAAAGCTTATCGACCCTCCAGTATGCACCATGCAGTCAAGCTTGGCAGCCCTATTACTTTTGCCTGCAATAGACTTCTTTGTCCACTCCGGTGTCATCCAAATGTCAACTAAGCCATTCCACATCTCGGTCCTTATTCCTTTTGGCCCGTGACCCTTTAGGTCAGCAATATTATTTGACTTTGCCATTTCTTTTGCCTTTTCCCTTGCTTTACACAGAGAATCAGAATATCGATCCATGCATGTACGATTCCAAACCTTCCTCGCCATATTGCGATCATAATCTGATGCAAAACGGTACTTGTTATACAACAATATAAATTAAGGAAATTTATTGATATATAATAATAACAATAATAATAATAATGATAATATGATATATAATATTAGCACCATAACTTCTTACCATAAAATCAATGAATAAGATTTCTTTCATATCAGCAGAATAATTTTTCCAATTTTCTGCTGGATTAGGCATCCTCATGAGTACCTCAGATATAATATCCCGAGTCACAGAATCTGGAATAAACCTCCTCCTATAATTCCATTCAATTAATGTATTAAGTTAAAAAAAATCATCTAATGAATCAATAACATTTATTAATTAAGTCACTAATTGAGTTCAATTTTACTTACGGGTTACTAACTTGTTGCACAGATATAACTTGTCTCCTATCAATGTTGTTGTGGGAATCTACACTTGAAGGCCCCATTACAGGTGAGGGGTCAGCAGATGTTGGGGCAACATAAGATTGGCCACCATCAGTTAATGGGGTAGTATCAGATGATTGACCACCACCAGGTGATTGACCACCATCAACCGATGGACCATTGGTGAAAGTGCCACCTAAGACAAACACAATCAAACAAAAACACATTCAACATTAATTACTTTCAAATAAATTAAGAATTATCCATTAAAAAGTCATTCAACAAGTATACCTGGTGAGTGAGAAAAAGGATCTAGCAATGGAGGATCAATGGGAGGTTGATTAGGTTGACGTGGATTGGTGTGACTACCTTGGCCTCGTCCTCTTCCTCGAGTAGGCATGATGAGTATCTGCTTATAAAAATACAATGAATTAAGAAACCATGGGTCAATACAATAAAAAAAATCACAATGAAATATATAAGAAAGAAATTCCAGCTTAACATCAATACCATTAAAATAAAATTAAGATGATTCAATCATAAGCACTTGAGTTTGAATCAGCTAACTCCTCTTCTTGATCTATGAACTCAATATTCTCACTATTTCCATCGTCATTGATGAATTGATCATGATGCAAATTGTCCATTGAATAATATATATCATCTATGTTCACTTCTTCCATTGGAGCATGTGCATCAAACAATTGTATCACCTCATCATTAATATCAACATTGTACATTCCCATGGATCCATCGTCTTGAAAATAATCAATAGCAGTTAGGTCATTTGATAAATCATCTTCATCATTCAATGTCTCGGCCATAAACAATTTTGCCCTAACCTTACAAGCTGCCCACCAATCTCCACTGTTTCTACCCCGGCTTTGTGGGTATCTTGTATAGTACACTTGTTGTGCTTGTTCAGCTAATACAAATGGCTCATTTGACTGAAGCTTTGATTTATGCTTAATATCAACTAACCCATATTTGTCATCGACTTTAATACCATTAATAGGGTCAAACCAGTGACAACATAGAATAAATACTTTGTTTTCATATCCAAGATATGACAATTCTAATATTTCCTCAACAATTCCATAGTAGTCCAAATCATTGCCACCATATATATTTCCCTGAACACATACCCCACTATTCATGGTAGCTTTATTGTGTCCATAATCCTTAGTATGAAATCTATACCCATTAACTATTAAGCCATTATAAGAAGTCACAACCTTCAATGAACCATAACTTATCTCTCGAATCATTTGATCCTCAACTCGACCTGTACTCACCTATAGATGATTACAAAGAGAAGAATACATAGTTATATCATTTAGTCTAATGAATATTAAATTTTACATTATATACAATTATGAATGAGACGACTCACTTGATGTTTCAGCCACCTACTGAGGTCTTTATCTCGAGCTTCTAATATTTCATCCTCAGAGATATTAGGATTTGTCTCCCTTAATGAATCCTCGATTTGTCTAAGACATAATAATAATTAATTAATGTAAATAATATAATTGTAAATTGCACAAATTGAAGAATGACAAAGCAAACTTACTCGAGATAAGGCTCTATTTCTTTGCAATTTACAATAACATATGTCTCAACAATTTGAAGTTCTTCATCTGTTAAGAATCTACCTTGACCTATGCCAATAGGACGACATGGGTGTTTAAAAATAGACAACTTTTCATCAATTGTATCTTCACCACCATCAGTCATTCCGAGGAACTTGAGTGCACCTTGTCTGAATGATTGGATCAAAATACATAGAAGCGAAATTAGAAATTTCTTCCACAATATATGCTTCACAAATAGATCCTTCAACCTTCGCTTGATTTCGAACCTTCCTTTTCAAGTACAACATGCATCTCTCAAACGGATACATCCATCTGTACTGCACAGGTCCTCCAACCTTAGCTTCATAGGCAAGATGTACAACTAAATGTTCCATCAAATCAAAGAATACTGGTGGAAAAATCTTTTCAAGCTTGCAAATTGTTTCAATAATGGAAAACCTAGCATTCTCCATTATAGAAACACGTATCATAGTAGCACAAATTTCTTTGAAGAACAAGCTGAGTTCTGTTAATACTCCCCATATAGGCTTTGGCAACATATCACGAAATGCCAAAGGAATTAGTCTTTGCATAAAAACATGACAATCATGACTTTTCATTCCATATATCTTCCCTTCGTCTATATTAATGCAACGTGATATGTTAGATGCATACCCATCTGGAAATTTCAATTGTTTTATCCAGTCACACACCGTCTTTCTTTGATCAGAATTCAAGACATATGTTGCCTTTGGTTTTTTATACTTTCCATTCTCAACTATCAACTCCAACCTAGGACGTTTACATATCTCCTTCAAATCTTCTCTTGCATTTGCATTGTCTTTCGTCTTGCCCTTTATGTCCATGACAGTGTTGAAGATGTTGTCAAACACATTCTTTTCAACAAGCATAACATCCAAATTGTGTCGGATTACATTAGTGGACCAATAAGGCAATTCCCAAAATATGCTCTTCTTCACCCAATTGTGGGTTGTACCAAAGCCAGGTTGCTTTTGTTTGCCTAATTTCAAGCCAAAAGTAATTTGCTGAAGTTGATTCACTTTATTTAAGACATCTATGCCACTCAATTGTTGTGGAGGCAAAGAGTTATCTACCACTGACTTCTTAAAAGAGTACCGATCACGACGAAATGGATGATCAATTGGAAAATATTGACGATGGCAATCAAACCAACAACATTTCTTACCATGCTTCAATACAAATGATTTACTATTTTCCATACAATAGGGACAAGCAAATTTCCCATGAGTGCTCCAACCAGACAACATTCCATAAGCTGGAAAATCACTTATTGTCCACAACAATGCTGCTTTCATAATGAAATTTTGCTTCTTCCAGGCATCAAAAGTGTTAACCCCAATGTCCCATAAGATCTTTAACTCATCAATTAGAGGCCTGAGATAGACATCTATACTTTTACCAGGTGACTTTGGTCCAGGAATCACAAGACTGAGAAATATGTATTCTCTTTTCATACACATACTTGGGGGAAGATTGTATGGTGTGACAAAAATAAGCCAACAAGAGTATGGGGTACTTGAATTGCCAAATGGATTAAAACCATCTGTGCAAAGTCCAAGCCTAACATTCCGTGGATCTTCTGCAAATATTGGATGTGTATGGTCAAATTGCTTCCAAGCCTCAACATCAGCTGGATGTGTTATCACTTATTCATCTTGACGCACTCCATCCATATGCCAACGCATATATTTTGAAGTATTTTTTGACATAAAGAGGCGTTGGAGTCTTGGAGTAATGGGGAAATATTGCAACACTGCGTAAGGCACATCCTTTTTATTTGTAGAATGTTTTGCCTTTGGTTTAAACCGCGGTTCTTTACATATTAAGCAAACATTCTTGTCACTGTTTTCTTTGTAATACAACATGCAATGATTAGGACATGCATCTATATTCTCATATCCTAATCCCAGCTCATTAACCATTCTCTTCGATCGGTAAAAATTTTCAGGCAACCTTTCTAACTCTGGAAGCATGCTTTTGATTATGGCAATCATTCGATCATAACAACTCACGCTCATGTTAAACTCCGACTTCAAGTTTAGGAGTTGTGTTACTGCTGACAATTTCGTATGCTTCTTGCAACCATCCCATAAAGGTTCATCGGCATCGCTTAATAAGTTATAAAACTTCAAAGCTGACGGATTCGGATCCTCTTCTATCTCTTCCGCTTCTGGATTTAATCTATGATAGGTAGCATCCATAACGATATCCACATATGGATTTCTGTTCTCCTCAACACGGTCTTGGATAACAGATGTTAATGTACCATCGCTCCATCTTTCTTCACCATGAAGGGTCCAATTTATATAACCATCCACAAATCCATGGTCATATAAATGCTTTTCCACCCAAAATGATGTCTCCCTATAACGGTTTCTACATTTTGCACATGGACAAGGAATACGCCCTGATAAATCAGCAATTGTCGAGTCTCCTGTAGCAACTCAAATGAAACCATCAACTCCATTTCTGAATTCTTCACTTACAAGGCCAGAGGGATTCTTTCTTCGTAACATCCAACTTCGATCGGGTCTCATGACTCCTGTAATTGATTTAATATAATGAAACAATCATGCTTCAATGAAATAGAGTATAAATAGGAAAAGGAAGCTAGAATAGGCATATGGTGAGACCATTGTATGTATGGACAGATTGGCCTCTCCGACAGCCAAAGATGAAGGCTGTCCCTATTGTATAAATAGGAATAAAACTGTACCTATAGACCCTCTAGATCACTTAAAAGGGTGTCCCAAATATGAAGGTTGTCAGCAAAATTCAATTCTTGAGTCAAGAGAGTAATCCACCTAAATTAGGGATTGACTTGACATTTAGAACCACATGTGAGATTTTTGTTATTTATGATCAAGAACTTTCAATATTTTGATTTGCATGTAGTTGTATACACATAAATTAAAAATAATGCACCTAACTACTTGATTCAATAAAAAAATTTAAACAGGCCTCGTGTTAAGTTCATTTAGCCTATAAATTCTGTAGAAGGCAAACATAAAGTACAAATTGTTAAAAGTAATTAAAACAAGTGGTTTATTATGGTGAAGTGCGTGAGATGTAGCTTTATTAATGCTCTCGCTCAGAAAAAAAAAGTTGATATGTATATATATATATATATCAAAAGGACACATTCCTTTAGCTAGTGGATCTGTGGGAAGACAATAACATCTTAATAACTATAGACAAATATGGGAAGTGTTTGGAAGATGTGTCAAGGAAGCAATTTGGGTAAAAAAGATTAGGTGAGTTTTAGCATACTTTTATAATGTATAAGCGTGCACCATTAGTTTGTTATCATACATACACAATCTTTATGATAAGGATTTGAGCATTATTATGGAAACTAATCTTCACACATCACAGTTCAGCATAACCTTGCACTTTAAATAGACAAATTAAATTGGCTGATGTATGTTAAGATGAGGCCAACGAGTACATTGAATAAAGTATGCGAACTTATGTCAGGAACAAAATACAAAAGAACAATACAAGTTGCTGTAAATATTATCCCTAAAATGTTAAAGCCCAAGTTGAACTCTCCTTGATTAATACTTCTAGCAACTTGATCTCTTACTGGCACCGTTTTACCCAATATGGAACGTAACTTGTTGACATGGATTGATTTTTTCAAGTGGAACTAGTAAGGTGGGGGAACTAACATGGTTAATAAAAGATATATATAAGTAATTGAAGTTATAAATAATTAAGTGAAAATATAAATAAATAAGAGTAAAATTAAATTAAAATATATTTTTAACATTTCCTGTGATATTTATAAAACAAGTAAGTTTAATTTATTATAATTATATATATATATATATATATATATATATATATATTAATTTTCTAAGGATTATTTTATTAATTTTGGCTTTTATTTATCTATTTTTCTTGTAAGATCTGATTTAAATAAGTAAATTGTTAATTATAATTAACTAAAAAGTTAGACTTATTGAAAACATACATTGACTAAATTTATAAAATGTGTCAAAACTAGACTCTACATAATAAATATTAAAACTTGGGTTACTATAAGTATTCTTTTATGACCATTGGATTTTTAAAAGTATACATCTAAGGCTGAAACAGTGTTTCCCCATTGATGGAGACATTTTCTCCATCTCCACGCATGCTATAATTCACCTCAAGTAGTATATGTGCATGGATCCGACAAAAATGAGAAAGCTATGACTCTTGCCCCTCAATATGAAATTGGATTGGAGACCGTGGTCTATTCACTTTCTATTAAAGTGGGGATCTTTATCTAAAATTGTTTAACTTCAACAGTTTGACATGTGCTATGGGCAAAAAGTTAAGACAGAGTATGAAGTGGCAATTACAAATGTCAAAGAGTGTCCTAAGAATAATAGTGATTAAAGAATTAAAATTATTTTTTTTAAAATATTATTAACGAATTATCGTCATGTTCAATAAATTTTTTTATTTGTTAATTCCTTATCTAATATTTAATATACTGGTTGATTAACAAATTCCTTTTGATATATATATATATTGGAAATTACAAATATCAAAGAGTGTTCTCAGACTAGTGAAAATTAAAATTAATTTTTTTAAAAATAATATTAAAGCATTTTCATCATGTTCAATATTTTTTTTTATTTGTTAATTCCTTATCTAATATTTAAGATACTGGTTGACTAACAAATTCTTTTTAATATATATATATATATATATATATATATAAAGCTTTGGTTATCACGAGATTTTCTCCTTCCGTCATTGTCTCATATCCTCTGGTTTTTACTATTAATTTTATATGCTTACAAAAATCTCTAATTGTCATCATATATTCTGGAACTATATAAACTAACCTTATGTTCTGGGATAAATCTACTTCCATTGTTCCTATGATAGCTTTTTGTAAATTAGTATCTCTAGTATCTACTAAGGCAATCATAGCTTGACCACCATAGTTCTTTCTATGTAAACCTATTACCTGAATTAATATTAATCCTAAGTGGATATTTTCGAAATTTTCTGTTTTTAACTTCTCATGGATTTCCTTAGTCCTGACAAAGGAAATCTATTCTACTTGTTGGTTTCCTAAACAGCTAACGGTTTCTTCACTGTAATGTCTGTATCTTTTTGTTTATTTTTTATATACCTATGAGAATATAGAATTTCTCCTGGAACTACGTCTGCTATCTTTTTTCTGATAATATCTACTTGTTTATCTATATCTATTATATCTTCTAATTCTGCTAATTTCTTACCTTTCCATTTATTGGCTATTGTTATTAAGGGGTTAAATCTGTTTATTTTATCTTTTGTATTCATTACTTTGGGTTAGAAAGGTTCCATGTACCAGAATTAGGCAAAGAATGGAATATTTCACTAGACGATAGAAGCACAGCACAGCCTAGTAATGTAGAATATTGGAAAAATACAGATAAGTCTATTAGCTTTAGATTTTTAGACTATAATAAGATAACTATACCCGAAGACGGAGAAGAAGAAGATGAACTAGCATTAATGCCAGGAACAGAAGATACATAATCTATAAAAATAGCATAATTATATGAAACATACCCAAATTATGATTGGACACAAGACTTTGATAGAGTTCCAAATATAGATGATTGTCAATTATTAATTACATATAATTGTCATTACCCTAAGATTAAAAGTACAGAAGAATTCACCAACCCTTTTGCATCAGAGTGCGAACAGAGCATGGTGGATGAAATATTTGATATTTTTGAAACAGAAACTAGGTGGGATGATGAAGATTTATTCGAAGAAAAACTAGCTAAATGGGATACCCCCCAAGTAGAAACAGAATTAGTAAATATGTCAGAAACAATAGTTATAATAATGTAAATGTTCTAGGAAGTAGTTATAGTGGAATGCCTAGCTTCCAACCTAGTAACCTTAGGCAGCAAGATATTAATACACAGTCATACTATAATCCTCAGCCTTTAAGAATGACAAGAAGACCTAGAACATATAATTCAGATACCTTAGGAGCTCTAGTACCAGCACGTGCTAAGACAGGAGCAGTATTACAGACAAGAACATCATATTACTTAATTATTGCAGAACGCAAATGGAAAAGCAATAATTTGCAATCTGTAACACCCTAAGGGGCATTACCGTAACTAGGTCTAGATTTTAAAAAACAAACTGAGAAAGGTAGAAACAACATACAAATACTACTCATAAATATAATTGAATATTATATACGAACAATACAATAAAAAAAACATACATGCCAAATATAACTCATCTATCACCTGAAGGTATCGTACAAAATATAAACAAGAATACAAAAACATAATATAAACTAGACTACGTTTTCTTGCACGTGACTCCAAGCTACATCTACACGTGACTCCAAGCTACATCTACACGTGACTCCAAGCTACATCTACGCGTGTCTTCACCTGTATCCTGAAAAAGGGAAAACTTAAAGGAATGAGACATAATGTCTCAGTGAGTGCTCTAAGGACTCTACGGCTGGGATAGACTCTTCTATTCGGACAACCTTCATTACTTATCTCTCATGGCTTTAGCTTCATTGGGTTTCTCATAATTATCCATACCTATGGTTGAGTCTACACCTTTCAACAGTCAATACTCCCTGTTAATTTCTCTCTCATTCTCACAACTATTATATTGATTTACTATCTCATTCTTAACTTAAAAACTCATCCTCATTATTTATACTTTCTTACCCAAAACCCTCTTTAGAATTTACTCTTCTTCCTTTTAATATTCAAAGCTGTCCCCTAGGGTCAAGTCTAAGGTTACAAACATCCTAAAATACTCTTATTTCATTCTCTCTCTTACTTGTCTTATACCTTTCTATTACGCCATGAGGGAATTCACCCTTCCTCTATCTTATTCACAACTATTATTATCCAACTAGAACCCTCATAACACTATCCTAAGGTCTAGCCTCTCACTTATCCTTAAGGTAGCAAACACAATTCCAATTACAAGCATATAATTGTTTCACATTCTTTGTCTAGTAACTAGACATATACCTCGTTTTGTTTTATCAAACAGGAACGACACTCGTGCAAGATATGATCACATGTCCACAACTTTAACATTTCATCATAAGGCACAATTGCATTCTTATATAGAATTCACATAAATAGGGTCACATAGAATTCACATAATTACAACATAGCACACTCTAACATATCACACTATAACAAGATACATATGCGTGCTATGTTCCTAAACCACTACTCATGCACATGTGGTACCAACCTAAACTTTTCGGAAAGTAGACTAGGAGTAAATGCAGGCCATAAGAAGCGTCATCGGTACCGATGCCTTCGGCTTTCGCACCCTCAACTAGCATGATATCCCTCGGTGACTAGTCAGGGTTACCCAGTTTTGCCAGTACGCCCCGGCTCCATGGGATCAGCATGGACCATTGGAGTTTTCCCAACCGGATAACCCCCAAGGCTAAGGTTAGACAACCCATCACGGCCTCCACCAGCCAGATTCCTACATACTTTCCTCATCACATAACTCAAATGTTATGATGCATGGTCACAAATAATGCTTACAACTTTTTATAGACTTTTATCATGAAACATTGACACAATTTCATATCACACTCAGTTTCTTTCAAGGTAAATAATAATCATACAATATAAACTCAACAAGGCATAAGAAAACAAACAACAATGAGTTAAAAACTGCAAAGAGGAGCTCATAAACACAAAGAACGGAATAATAAAAGTCGTATCTGCCCAACAGGACGGAAGTCCCGCCCAGCGGTCCAGCGAACCCGCCTAGCAGGACTGCGTCGGAACCCAACCCGCCCAGCGGGTATTTCACCCCGCCCAGCGGCTCCGCGTGCCTAGTGTAAACGTAGAATCCAGTTTTTGAAGAAAAGTCGCCCAACGGCTATCTAATCCCGCCGGGCGGATCCGAGGTACTAATTTTAATTTATTTTCCTATTGTCTTTGGGTTCTAAATGCTTCAAGATAAATAATTAGATTCTTAATCACTCTTCTACATCGATAGTTGGTCAATCTAATCTATAATTTCCTTACTCCCTCACAATCTCCTCAAAACCCATCAAATCCCTAAATTTAGATATAAGGAGGGAAAAGAAAAATAGATGAACAAGGACAAGGAAGGACACGGGAGAGAGCACTCACCTTTGTGGACATGCAAAGTTGAGTTCTAGGGTTTGGATTCTCCGGTTTCTATTCTTCCTCCTTCTCTTCCTCTTCTTCTTCTCTTCTTTTCCTCATTCTCTCTAACTTTTTTCTTCCTCTATTTTGTGACGGCTAAACCTAACCCTCCTTCTCTATTCCCTTCTTATAACATGTGGGTGGGTAAGTGGCTTACTGGGCTTTAGTCCCCTATTGGGCCCTAGATGCTCTTTTGGGTTGTATGATAATATTCCTACTAATTTATAATACTAAGGTATTAATAACAACAATAATAATAAGAATAATAATAATAACAACAACAACAACAATAATAATAATAACAATAAATATAATAACAACAACACAACACAATAATAATAATAATAATAATAATAGGAAATATAATAATAATAATTCTTAAGACATCTTTTGTCTAATAACATATGAGAAGGGTTCTACTAAAAGCTACCTCGTGGTTTATTTCTAGTACTTGAAATTTGGGCTGTTACACAATCTGTGATAAGATGATACTAAATGGTGAGAAAAATATAATATTCAAGGAGGAAATTCAATGATCCTTGGGTAGCGTAACAATTCCAAAAATCCTTTGACTAATGACAAGGAAGTTAACATAATTAACAAGCCAACATGTTAAAACTCAAGCATAACAAACAAAAGATAATTCTTTAATCCATAAATAAAGACATAATGACAAAATGTCAAATCATCTTATGATTTGCTTATTACTTTATTCTTGGCTTTTGATAACGACTTTGAATTTAACTTTGCAAAATCCATATTATTATAATAGTTCTTTACATTAAAAAAAGTCTTAATTAACCTTGCAATATCTATATTATTCTAACTAGAATATATCATTACGAGTCAAATACTGTTCTAAGCTGCTTAGTATGCCTTTGTTTCATAGGCTTGATAACAAGCTGGTTTTGGATTGCTCCAACATGGAAATATTGCTAAATGCCCTTAGATACAAATCTACAGGATCAGATTCTTATCCTCCCTTCTCTAAAGCTATTACAGAAGGAATAAAACACCTTACATATTGAGATAATCTAAAGATCAAAAGTTGTTTGGAGTTAACAACTATGTTAAAAATTATGCATTATAGGTGCAAACAGCTTTTGAGCTACCTACGTGGAGGGGTAACGTACATACCACTTAAGAGGGAAGAGTACTGCTGAACTGAGGCTTTAAGAGCAAAATCAACAAACACAAGTACCCTATTTGAAGTCCTGACACCTAAAACCCGCATATAAAAAATTGAAATGGGATATTCTGGTTAACATTACCAAATCAAAAACAGATTTGGGATTTTCACAACCTAAAAATTACCTATAAAAGGCTTTGAAAGAAGAAGCTGCTACCCTTTCTCACTCTTCTCTGAACATCCAATCTCTTGATATGAAATGGCCCATCAATAAGAGCGAGGAGCTAGCCGCCTGACAAATTAAAGGCCCAAGAATGAGCCACAGATCAGCTCCTTTCACAAGCTAGAATAAAGATGAACTCCGGAAGGCAGAAGAAGCGCGTTAGAGAGGAAGAGGTTAAGGTTGGTGTGAAGAGAAACAAGGAGATACGAACTCAAGAAGGGGTTGGGGTTAGGGTTCAAATTGAGGAAGAGTGACAGAAAGCTCTGTTTTAATTTGGGATAGGGTTTGAATTTAGACTTGCAATTTGGCTCTGTGGGTTCGCGCTCTTATTTGCTAGGATATTAGGATTAGATCATTTTTCTTTTAAAGATTGTTAAATCACTTAATTTCATTATATTATAATACTTAATTATAATAATTAAATTTGTCTATATATTTCTTTTTCAACTCTTAAAAATAATTAAGAGTGTGTTTGACCAATCTATTAAAAAAATAAGCTATTTATTTTCATAGAACAAAATTTGAAAAAAAGTAGCTTATAATTAAGTTGTTACGGGGAGCTTTTTTCCAGCTTATACGAAACTTATTTCCCCACCTCTTTAAATCCCAACATGACAAAAAATATCATCTTTTTAATTTTTCACTATTTTTTCAATTTGAGTGCTTTAGTGGCTTTCCCATTAAATAATACTAACATATATTAGTTTATTTTAAATTATGTGTATTTATTTTAAGCTTTTAATTTGTTTTTAAATTATTTATTTTAGAAAATTAAAAAATATTATTTATTTTTTAACTTTTTAAATATTCTTTACATAAAAAAAACATTAATGAAACGAGTAAATAATATAGTTAAATAAATTTCTTATATTTTAAAATATTTATAATTTTAAAATATTCTTTAAAATATCATGCACCATAATTATTTTTTGTTAATTAAAACAATTTTTTTTCATTTTTAAAATTAAAAATTTTAAATATATTTGTTACATGAAATAAAAAAAACGCTACTAAAATGAGTGAATAATATAGTTAAATAAAAATTTTATATTTAAAAATATTTATAATGTTTATTCTTTAAATTTAATTTATATTTCATATTTTTTTAATTTTTATTTTGTAATTATGTTTTTTCATGTTTAATTACAACAGTATATTTATTAAATACTTTTTGAATTATTTGTTAAATACTATTTAAAATATATTGACATTATTGATTTCTGTTTAAATAAATTATTTTTTGTCTTCTAAAAATATTATTGAAAAATAATACAAAATTTTTAAATAATACTTTTGAAATTAGTATTATAATAATAAAATATTTATAAATCAGATTTAAAATTAACTCGTATTAATTAAAATAGTTTTTGACATTTTTAAAAGTAAAAATTTTAAATTTATATATTTGAATGCTTTTATATATTTTTGTTAACATTAAAATAAATTTGTGTTGATTAAATTAATTTTACATAATTGTAATTAAAAATTAACTTTACATAATTTTTTTATTTTATCAATATATATATTATTCTATCAAGTGAGACAATTAGTTTTAAGTAAATTTAAAATTTATTACCAAACAACTTCTACTTTACTTTTAAAGTTGTTATTTTGAGCTTTAACTTTAAAGTGGCTTTTAAGCCCAAAAAAAGCTGGGCCAAACATAACTTAAGTATACAAATTAACTTCAAATACATAGTTAACATAGCTAGAAAACAAAATTATTGATGATAATATAATAAAATATTTTAAAACCTTAAAATAGGTCTACGTTATTTCGTAAAGTGATCTTCTTTATAAAATGATTTTATTATTTATTTTTGAATAATAATTAAGAATACATATTTAAGAATTCTTTGTAGTAGACTATGGGATTAATGAAGGGCCTTATAAAAAAAACAAACTTAAATTAAATCTTTTTAATAACTTTTATAACTTTTTCAATTTAAAAGTTACTTTTAAATTAAAATTATTTGAATAATATGTTTTTAGATGTTGACATTTAATGTAAAAGAGAAATTAAAAAAAAAAACTCTTATAATTAGCTCAATTTTTAAATTTTCATCATTAAAAATGATATTTTTTAACAAAAATTAATATACTACTTGACTTAAATTCTCCTTTCTAAAATAATTAAATATCAAACACTATTTTCTATTAATTGTACTTATTAACTAATATCAAAATTTTCATGCTTGCGAGGGATTTGCGAAAACTTGTTTTCCTTCTCTAATTTGCGAAGGATTAGCGAAGGATTTGCGAGAAAATATTTTTTTTGCATATTTGGGAGAAAATTGCGAAGGAATAACTCCTTCGCTAAAAGAAATTTCCATTTTTCAAAAGGAAATGAAGAATTTTCAGGTAATTCGCAAAGGATTTGCAAGGGAATATTCCGTCGCTAAATAATTAGCCAATTTAGTGAAGGAATTGTGACGGGTTGATTACTTCGACGCTGATCAGCGAGGGATTAGAGAGGGAATGTAATCCTTCACAATTTAGCGAGGGTTCTGCCAGGGACTATTCCCTCACTAAATTCCCTCGCAAATACGCGAAATTCTTGTAGTGTTTATTTTAATTTAAACATGATTTTAATGGTCAATCCTTCATTTAATCAGCTTATTTTAGTTTTAACAAAGAATTGATCAGTTTATTTATATTAACATAGTGATTTAATCGGTTAAATAGTGATTAATCCATTAAATTTACCATTTTAATAAAAACATAAGTGATTTAAGTAGATAATATTTACTGATTTTGGATTCATTTAGTTAAATACGCATTCTTATTTCTTGGTTAATAATCGGTTACTGTTATTATTACTATTAATTATTATTATTATCATCATCATCATCATTGGTATTATTATAAACTGTCAAGTTTATATACTATTATTTAAAATATATTTATTTCATATGTATATGTTTATTTATAAATATTGATATTACTAAATCTGTTAAAACATTATAATATTTTTATAAGAATCTAAAAAGGAAATTTAAAGGGAATAAATATAGTATATACCGAAAAAGGAATAAATAAATTTTTATAAGTATGAAAATTTAATAAATAAAGCAGAATTAATATATATGCATACGATTTGTAAAAAGAAATTTAAAAGGAATAAATATAGTCCTGTAATCATATTTAAGTATACATATTTTATAAAATCAAAGATTTTGTTTTAAATATATATATATATATATATATATATATATTTCTGTTTTATAAACTAGCATTTAAGTATTATAAACTATACTGATAAATACATAAATATATTTATAACTCAGTGTTATATGAATAATAATTGTTCATAAAAGTAATTTGTAATATATCCCGTATACTGTTTTAATAATAGTATATAGTATTTTTGGTATGTGTAATATTTTTCGGTATGAATAGTATATAGTATACTGTTAACATATTATAATTATTCTGTTTCAGTAAAAATAAATACTGTTTTATAATTTTAAATATTATATAATTAAAACAGTTTCATATATTATTATCTAAGTAAGATAGTTTTAAATAAAATCAGTTTTATAAGTTATATATATGTATGCGTATAAAATTTTGGTAAAAGAAGTATATTTTTATAAATATATATATATATATATATATATATATATATATATATATAATTATAAAACCGTTTTGATATATTTTAATCTAATAGAAATTTTATATCCGATTTTATAAAGATCATTTTAGAAATTATTGAATAAAAATTTTATATACAAGAATCTAAAAAGATATATGCACTAAAACAAAATTAGAATCAAAAAGAAATAAAATAAGTTATGTTATAAAAAGGTTAAAAGATTTATATTAATTATTTAACAATAAATTAGTAATATTATAGCTTTGATTTTGATGAGTTGAAATATTTAAGGTCTACGATAATACCTACTTAGAGAGTTATTCGTAATTCAGTATCAAATTGTAGAGAAAACTCTGTCGGATATTCCAGAGAAATATTATGTAATGTATTGAGTCTTTACCATATATTACAAAATGATATTGTGTAAAATATTGTTGAGTCTGACATGCATTGATGAAATATGATGAGTGGTATTGAAGCTACTCAATCTGATAATTCTTAGATTGTGCGATTACTTTAAATTAAGTTGTTCTTTGTTTTAAAAATGTAATATATTAGGAACCTTGATATCCTTAACTAAATATCCAAACTTTTTTATTGACTTCCCTCATAGTATTAGTTTTTGTGTAAAACTCTGTTCTTCAAAATAACGATATTATTTTTCTAAATTTATCAACCTACTATTAATCATGCCTATGGTTATTCATTTGATCATCTTATTCTCAGAGCATAAACTCATTTTCTAGTTAATTTGATTGTTGTTATTTCTTTCTTTAAAACCCATCTGGCATGATTCATTCCAATGTATCGATTAAGATAAGGATCATTCGAGATCACTTACCTTATTATTAAACCTGATCATTTTCTTCAATAATTCCAGACTTAGAAAACTTTTCATTAATGTGTCATTTGGACAATAATGGTTCTTTCGCTAGGATCAAAGATGTGGTATGTTAAATTTCTTGTTATGTTGGATTTCTGATAGTTGAATAGAATTCCTTAATTGTGCCTTGTCTACTATAAGTGACTTCGGTGTAATTTTGAGTTTGGCTAGCGCAAAACTACATTAGGCATTGAAAAGTAGGAGGCGATATCACATTGACACTTATTCCCACAATTTATTTGATTTATTTTAGTTAAATGGTGAGAGATTTTTTTAAAACTTTAATTATGAAAAAAAAAATCAAAGAAATTCTGGAATTATAAAACAACGTATGTTCAAGGGAGATGTAAACATCATACATTCCAACGATAAACATACATCATTGTTATAAATATGATTACTTTAAACCTCATTATAGATTAAATACATGACTAGAGAAATAAATAATTACTCTTCAAAAAGGACCTAAGTCAGAGCAGTGACTATACACAATCCCACCTTTATCCTAGAATAGAACATAAAGTGTATACAACAGTTACGATAATTCTTTTATAGCGTCACCTTCCTTTGACTTCTTCCCGGTCTCAGTACCATTGATGTCAGCATCCTCTATCTTCATAATATGTCATGAACACATATATAGAGCAAAGAAACAAAGCAAAAGAGTGAGGATATATATAACCTCAAATCATTTTCACAAAAGGTTTGTAGGACCAACCTACAACCTATGAAGCAAACAAGTTGTTGGCAAACAAATGCAATGAGGAACCTAGGATCTAACCTAATTTATCATGAAACAACCCAAACTATCATAACTTGTATGGATCCATACCCTCACTAATGATTATCATCAATCATCCTCCATCCTGGGAAGTGACTGGGAGCTTGTATCCCCTCATCATGGTACCAACATTATCATTATCATCATTTTTCTCGAGAAACGAGTGCGTAGCTCCTTAGGGGTATAGACTACGCCAATCCCGGTGATGCTGAGCAGATATCAGGGTTATCAAGTCAGTTACATGATTGTCCCGACATTCAGGGCGCTACCCTGACCATAGGACTCTCACAACTCGATACCAATACCTTCTAGACCTTATTAGTGGTCCCTACCTTCGTCTTGCAGTTGTACCAAATTGTAACTTCCCATTCCACAGGTACACATGCTTTCAAGGCATGGTCCTCAATTCAACAGTCTCATCATATTTCATCAATGCATGTTAGACTCAACAATATTTTACACAATATCACTTCGTAATATCTAGCAAGGACTCAATACCTTACACAATATCTCTCTAGAATATCTGGCAGAGTTTTCTCTACAATTTGATACTCAATATCTTTCTGAGTAGATATTGTCACAAACCTCAAGAACATAATTATCTCAATTCATCAATCACAAACCTATGATATAATTAATTTATTCTTAAATAATTTAATATGAATCTTTTAACCTTTTTATAAAATTTATAAGTTAAAATACATAACTTATTTTAATTCTTTTTAATTCAAATTTTCAAATTTATGTGACTAAATTGAATTATTTGAAAATTTAGTTATTTATAAAATATATAATTTGGCTATTTTAATATAGATTGTCAAAATTTATTATAAAATTTACTTTTTATCAATTAATAATATTTATAATATAGCTTATATAAATAGAAATACAATTTGTTTTAATATGGCCGTAAGCCATATATATTCAATTAAAACTGTATACATGTTTTAATATACGTATAAAACATAACTTAATTAATATTATATTATTTCAATACTATTTCCATAAAACTTTAACAAAATATTCATTGAAATATATATATAACTGAAATCAATATTTATCAATAGTTTTAAATTTTAAATATATTATCAATTAATTATACTTATTGCTAACAGTGATAAAAAAAAATTGTTGTACAATAAAATATGTCCGAATACTATACTAAATATTCTAAATTAGAATTTTAAATTTTTAACCTACAATTCATTATAAAACTTAATCTTTATATAATAATTAAAATAGTTTTCTAGTTATTTTAATCATAGTATGTCTGAAAACTAATTTTTTTTCTTCTTTAACCAGGAATGTAATTATAATAAAATATTTTATGATTAGTAATAATAATAATAATCAAATAATTTAACCAATTAATAAAATTTCACTAATTTTATTTTCAAAAGACCAAATACATCTATATACTAATCTAATCATTATTTAACTTTTATCTTATACCTAAAATTTATATTAATGTTATTTTCTATATTTTTCTTTATAAATCCAAAACATAATACTTATAAAAATTTATTGTTAACCAGTAAAACAGAATAATAATAAAATTTTAAAATTTCTTCCTAACTAGTAACAGTTTGGCCGAATTTATATATATATATAAAAATACTTTATTCCATACAAATGACTAATAATAATTAATCAAACAACAATCAATAATTCAATGAAATCACAACAAAGTTCATATATAAATATCATACAACCACATCAATCTCATGATCATCATACAAAGATATAATAACAAAAACAAGAATTAAACTAATGAGATTTGGGGGCCAAATCTCTCCCACAAGCTTTTGTGTAAATGAATAAAAAGAGGTAATCCCCACTCCCCCCTTACCTTAAAGAGATCTTGATTGAGAGAGGAGAAGGATTTTGGAGAAGAAAACCACCAAGGGAGTAAGTCTCTTTGCTTCCAAGTATTACCGAAGTGTGGCTTGGTGTGTGTTTGAGTGAGTAAAAAAATGAAAAGTGAGAGAAGAGGGAGAGAGAGAGACGTACAGCAGAAAGGGAGAAAGAGGATGAGAGTTTGTGGTGAAGGATAAGTGCATAAAAAGAGATAAGAATTGATTTTTTTTTATAATGTATTAAATTAATTTAAGTTAATTAAAAAAATTGTTATTATCCTATTAGGGCTGCCAGCTCCACAACCTACGTGAAAAATAAGCAGGGATTTATCCCTTAATTTTCTATTTTTTTATATATAAATATTAGGTGTAAAATAGGTTATTTAATAATTAATTAGATTAATTTAATTTTGGGTTTTATAAAATGGTTTTGGGCTTCTATGAGGTTGCAACGTCCAAGCCCAGTAAAAACAGATCTTTATAAATATTTTTATAAAATTTTATTTACTATATAATTGTTTATAATTATTTTATGTAAAAATGCTATATAATTACTTAATAAATCATTTTTATATCGAATAACTTCCAGAGAATTTTTAACATTATATTTTATTATTCTAAGCATTTTTATAAGTTAAAAATGAATTTTAAAATTTTCTAACTATTTTTATTAATTTTCTTCCTTGTTAGATTTTTACTAATTTCTAGACATTTTATCATTTCATGAGCTCTGGTCTGGAAAAATTATTAAAATCTAAACTAAAGTACATTCATCATTTTGAACGTAATCATGTGCTCAGAATTTCAGAATTCCTACCTGGATGCTTAAAACAATTATTAAATAAACATAATATTATCTCTTGATTCTGACAAGGGCGGAGAGTGATCGCCGATACAAAAGTGATAAGACACGGACAAGGAGCGGCTCCTAGCAGGCTTCTAGTGAGAGAGACACATGAATGAATCGAATACACACTGGAATGAGAGGGATCCAAAGGATGTGCAGGTATGGGACTGTACAATTGAGAATAACACAAAGAAATTAATAAATGTTACCTATACCAACAAGATGCATCTACTTTTCGATAGCCTATCACTTAAAAACTCCACAGTTAAGCGTGCTTGATTTAGAGCAATTATAGGATGGGTGACCTCCTAGAAAGTTTCTTAAGAAGTGTGTGAGTGAGGACAAAGCAAGCTGAAAAGTCTTGTGTTGGTTTATGAGGACAGTCGTAGATCCCGAAAGCGGTCAGGCGTTACATTTCATATATTTTAAATAATAGTATATAAACTTGACAGTTTATAATAATAATAATAATAATAATAATAATAATAATAATAATAATAATAACAGCCAATTACTAACCAAGAAAATAAGAATGAGTATTTAACTAAATGAATCCAAAATCAATAGATATCATCTAATTAAATTACTTATGTTTTATTAAAATGGTAGATTTAATGGATTAATCACTGTTTAACCAATTAAATCATAAGAATACAACATATTAATCATAATCACCACAAAATAATCTCAACACAATAAACCATCACAAGATCATTGTAAAATATGCAGTCATAGAAGTTATTATAAGCAACATTTACAAATAAGAAGAAATAGAAACTAGATGAGATTTGGGGGCCAAATCTCTCCTACAAGCTTTTGTGTAAATGAATAAAAAGAGGTAATCCCCACTCCTCCCTTACCTTAATAGGAGCTTTGATGGAAGAGGGAAGGTTTTTTGGAAAAGAAAATCCAAGCAATAACACCACAAGATCAACTTTCTTATTTCCAAAACCAACAAGTGTTTGTTTTGTGTGAGTTTGGGTGAGAGAAAAATGAAAAGTGAGAGGAGAGGGAGATGTACAGCAAAGAGAAAGATGGAGAGGAGAGTGAAAAAATGGTTGAAGGATAAGTATGTAAAAAAAGATAAGAATTGGTTTTTTATAATGTATTAAATTAATTTAAGTTAATTAAAAAAAAATTGTTATTATCCTATTAGGGTTGCCAGCTCCGCAACCTGCGTGAAAAACAAGCAGGGATTTATCCCTTAATTTTAAATTTTTTTAATATAAATATTAGGTGTAAAATAGTTTAATTATAAATATTCATATTATTAAAATCTGTTAAAATAGTATAATAGTTTTATAAGAATCTAAAAAGGAAATTTAAAAGAAATAAAGTATATACCGAAATAGGAATAAATAAATTTTTATAAGTATGAAAATATAATAAATAAAGCTGAATTAATGTATATATATGTATACGGCTTATAAAAGAAATTTAAAAGGAATAAATATAGTCCTGTAATCACATTTAAGTATGCATATTTTATAAAATCAAAGATTCTGTTTTAAATAAAAATATATATTTCTGTTTTATAAACTAGCATTAAGTATTATTAACTATATACTGATAAATACAGAAATATATTTATAACTCAGTGTTATATGAATAATAATTATTAATACAAATAATTTTGTAATATATTTCGTATACTGTCTTAGTAGTAGTATTTAGTATATTTTTGGTATGTGTAATATTTTTTTTCGGTATGAATAGTATATAGTAGACTGTTAACATATTATAATTATTCTGTTTCAGTAAAAGTAAATACTGTTTTATAATTTTAATATTATATAATTAAAACAGTTTCATATATTATTATCTAAGTAAGATAGTTTTAAATAAAATTAGTTTTATAAGTTATATATATGTATACGTATAAAATTCTGGTAAAAGAAGTATATTTTTTAAAATATATATAATTATAAA
This sequence comes from Spatholobus suberectus, assembly GCA_004329165.1. NCBI lineage: Eukaryota > Viridiplantae > Streptophyta > Magnoliopsida > Fabales > Fabaceae > Spatholobus > Spatholobus suberectus. The sequence goes on from CM014730.1 coordinate 33,499,627, forward strand.
ACTGTTTTGATATATTTTAATCTAATAGAAATTTCATATCCGATTTTATAAAGATCATTTTAGAAATTATTGAATAAAAATTTTATATACAAGAATCTAAAAAGATGTATGTACTAAAACAAAATTAGAATTAAAAAGAAGTAAAATAAGTTATGTATTTTAACTTATAAATTTTATAAAAAGGTTAAAAGAATTATATTTAATTATTTAAGAATAAATTAGTAATATTATAGCTTTGTGATTGATGAGTTGAAATATTTGTATTCTTAAGGTTTGTGATAATACCTACTGAGAGAGGTATTCGTAGTTAAGTATCAATTTGTAGAAGAAACTCTATCAGATATTTCGAAAAGATATTGTGTAAAGTATTATTGAGTCTTTACTGGATATCCTGACGTAATATTGTGTAAAATATTGTTGAGTTTGACATGCACTGATGAAATATGATGAGTCTGTTGAATTGATGACCATGCTGTGAAAGCATCTATGCCTGTCGAATGCGAAGTTACAGTTTAGTACACTGTGGGATGAAGGCAGGGACCACTGATAAGGTCTAGAGGGTACTTGTATCGAGTTGTGAAAGTCCTATGGTTAGGGTAGCTCCCTAGATGTTGAGACAATCACGTAATCGACTTGATAACCTTGACACCTGCTCAGCATCATCGAGATTGGTGTAATGTATAGCCCTTAAGGAGCTACGCGCTCGTTTCTTGAGAAAAATGATGATGTTGTTGTTAGTACCATGATGAGGGGGATATGAGCTCCCAGCCACTTCCCAAGACAGATGATGATTAATGATAATTATCAGTGGGAGTATGGATTCATATGTATTATAAAAGTTTAGGTTGTTTCATGATAACTTAGGTCAGATCCTAGGTTCCCCATTGCATTTATTTTCCAACAACTTGTCTACTTTATAGGTTGTAGGATGGTCCTACAAACCTTTTGTGAAAATGATTTGAGGTTATATTTATCCTTACTCCTTTGCTTTGTTTCTTTCTTTTTTGTTTCTTTGCTCTGTATATGTGTTCGTGACATATCATGAAGATAGAGGATGCTGACTTTGATGATGCTACGATTGAGAAGAATTCAAGGGAAGGTGATGCAATATAAGAATTATCGTAAATGTAGTATAAACCTTATGTTCTATTCTAAGATAAGAATGAGATTGTGTATAGTCACTGCTCTGACTTAGGTCCTTTTTGAAGGGTAGTTATTTATTTCTTTGGTCATGTATTTATTCTATAACGAGGTTTAAGGTCATTGGAATGTATGATGTTTACATCTCCCTTGAACATATGTTGTTTTATAATTCCAGAATTACTTCGAAAAAAAAATGTTTTTTTCATAATTAAAATAAAAAAAAATCTCTCACAATTTAACTAAAATAAATCTAATAAATTGTAGGAATAAGTGTCAATGTGATTGGGTGTCACATATAAAAAAAATAGAAAATTAAGGGATAAATCCCTACTTATTTTTCACACAGGTTGTGGAGCTAGCAGCCCTAATAGGATAATAACAATTTTTTCAATTAACTTAAATGAATTTAATACATTATAGAAAAAACCAATTCTTATCTCTTTTTATACACTTCACCATAAACTTTCATCCTCTTTCTCCCTTTCTACTGTACGTCTCTCTCTCTCCCTCTTCTCTCACTTTTCATTTTCTTACTCACTCAAACACACACCAAGCCACACTTTGATGGTAGTTGGAAGCAAAGAAACTTACTCCCTTGGTGGTTTTCTTCTCCAAAATCCTTCTCTCTTTCAATCATGATCTCTTTAAGGTAAGGGCGGAGTGGGGATTACCTCTTTTTATTCATTTACACAAAAGCTTGTGGGAGAGATTTGACCCCCAAATCTCATTAGCTTAATTCTTGTTTTTGTTATTATGTCTTTGTACGACGATCATGAGATTGATGTGGTTGTATGATATTTATATATGAACTTTGTTGTGATCATTTCATTGAATTATTGATTGTTGTTTGATTAATTATTATTAGTCATCTGTATGAAATAAACTATTTTTTTTATATGTATGTATATTAATTCGGCCAAACTGTTACTAGTTAGGAAGAAATTTTAAAATGTTATTATTATTCTGTTTTACTGGTTAACAATAAATTTTTATAATTATTATGTTTTGGATTTATAAAGAAAAATATAGAAAATAACATTAATATAAATTTTAGGTATAAGATAAAAGTTAAATAATGATTAGATTAGTATATAGATGTATTAGGTCTTTTGAAAATAAAATTAGTAAAATTTTATTAATTTGTTAAATTATTTGATTATTATTATTATTACTAATTATAAAATATTTTATTATAATTACATTCCTGGTTAAAGAAGAAAAAAATTAGTTTTCAGACATACTATGATTAAAATAACCAGAAAATTATTTTAATTATTATATACAGATTAAGTTTATAATGAATTGGAGGTTAAAAATTTAAAATTCTGGTTTAGAATATTTAGTATAGTATTCGGACATATTTTATTGTACAACACATTTTTTTTATCACTGTTAGTAATAAGTATAATTAATTGATAATATATTTAAAATTTAAAACTATTTATAAATATTGATTTCATTTATACATATATTTCAATGTATATTTTGTTAAATTTTTATGGAAATAGTAATGAAACAATATAATATTAATTAAGTTATGTTTTATACGTATATTAAAACATGTATACAGTTTTAATTGAATATATATGGCTTACGGCCATATTAAAACAAATTGTATTTCTATTTATATAAGCTATATTATAAATATTATTAATTGATAAAAGGTAAATTTTATAATAAATTTTGACAATCTATATTAAAATAGCCAAATTATATATTTTATAAATAATTAAATTTTCAAATAATTTAATTTAGTCACATAAATTTGAAAATTTGAATTAAAAAGAAATAAAATAAGTTATGTATTTTAACTTATAAATTTTATAAAAAGGTTAAAATATTTATATTAAATTATTTAAGAATAAATTAATTATATCATAGGTTTGTGATTGATGAGTTGAGATAATTGTGTTCTTGAAGTCTGTGACAATACCTACTCAGAAAGGTATTGAGTACCAAATTGTAGAGAAAACTCTGTTGGATATTCCAGAGAGATATTGTAAGGTATTGAGTTCTTATTGGATATTACGAAGTGATATTGTCTAAAATATTGTTGAGTCTAACATGCATTGATGAAATACGATGAGACTGTTGAATTAAGGACCATGTTGTGAAAGCATGTGTGCCTGTCGAATGGGAAGTTACAGTTTGGTACAACTGCCAGATGAAGGCAAGGACCACTAATAAGGTTTATAGGGTACTGGTATCGAGTTGTGAAAGTCCTATGGTTAAGGTAGCGCCCTAGATGTCAAGACAACCACGTAACCAACTTGATAACCCTAATACCTTCTTAGCATCACTAGGATTGATGTAGTGTATACCCCCTAAGGAGCTGCACGCTCGTTTCTCGAGAAAAATGATAATGATGATGATGTTGGTACCATGATGAAGGGATACGAGCTCCCAATCACTTCCTAGGATGGATGATGATTGATGATAATCATCAGTGGGGGTATGGATCCATACAAGTTATGATAGTTTGGGTTGTTTCAAGATAAATTAGGACAGACTCTAGGTTCCTAATTGCATTTGATTGGCAACAACTTGTTTGTTTTATAGGTTGTAGGTTGGTCCTACAAACCTTTTGTGAAAATGATTTAAGGTTATATATATCCTCACTCCTTTGCTTTGCTTCTTTCTTTTTGTTTCTTTGCTCTGTATATGTGTTCGTGACATATTATGAAGATAAAGGATACTGACGTTGACGGTGTTGAGATCGGGAAGAATTCAAAAGAGGGTGACGTCATAGAAGAATTATTGTAACTGTTATATACATTTTATGTTTTGTTCTAGGATAATAATTACATAATTAAAACAGTTTCATATATTATTATCTAAGTAAGATAGTTTTAAATAAAACCAGTTTAATAAGTTATATATATGTATGTGTATAAAATTCTGGTAAAAGAAGTATATTTTTATATATATATATATAATTATAAAACTGTTTTGATATATTTTAATCTAATAGAAATTTTATATCCAATTTTATAAAGATCATTTTAGAAATTATTGAATAAAAATTTTATATGCAAGAATCTAAAAAGATATATGCACTAAAACAAAATTAGAATTAAAAAAAAAAGTTATGTTATAAAAGGTTAAAAGATTTATATTAAATTATTTAAGAATAAATTAGTAATATTATAGCTTTGATTTTGATGAGTTGAAATATTTAAGGTCTGTGATAATACCTACTGAGAGAGGTATTCGTAGTTGAGTATCAAATTGTAGAGAAAACTCTGCCAGATATTCTGAAGAGATATTGTGTAAAGTATTGAGTCTTTACCAGATATTACAAAATGATATTGTGTAAAATATTGTTGAATTTGACATTCATTGATGAAATATGATAAGTTTATTGAATTGATGACCATGCTGTGAGAGCATGTGTGCTTGTGGAATAGGAAGTTACAATTTTGTACACTGTGGGATAAAGGCAGCAACCACTGATAAGGTCTAGAGGGTAGTGGTATTGAGTTGTGAAAGTCCTATGTCAGAACAATCACGTAACCAACTTGATTACCTTGACACTTGCTCAGCATCACCAGGATTGGTGTAAGGAATTGCGTGCTCGTTTCTCGAGAAAAATGATAATAATGATGATGTTGGTACCATGATGAAGGGATACGAGCTCCCAATCACTTCCTAGGATGGATGATGATTGATGATAATCATCAGTGGGGGTATGGATCCATACAAGTTATGATAGTTTGGGTTGTTTCAAGATAAATTAGGACAGACTCTAGGTTCCTAATTGCATTTGATTGGCAACAACTTGTTTGTTTTATAGGTTGTAGGTTGGTCCTACAAACCTTTTGTGAAAATGATTTGAGGTTATATATATCCTTACTCCTTTGCTTTGTTTCTTTCTTTTGTTTCTTTGCTCTGTATATGTGTTCGTGACATATTATGAAGATAGAGGATGCTGACGTCGACGGTACTGAGACCGAGAAGAATTCAAAGGAAGGTGACGCCATAAAAGAATTATTGTAATTATTGTATACACTTTATGTTCTGTTCTAGGATAAGGGTGGGATTGTGTATAGTGATTGCTTTGACTTAGGTCCTTTTTGAAGGGTAATTATTTATTTCTCTGGTCATGTATTTATTCTATAACGATGTTTAAAGTAATCATATTGATAACAATGATGTATGATGTTTACATCTCCCTTAAACATATGTTGTTTTATTATTCTAAAATTTCTTCGAAAAGTATCTTTTTTCATAATTAAAGTTAAAAAAAATCTCTCACAATTTAACTAAAATTAATCAAATAAATTGTGGGAATAAGTGTCAATGTGATTGGGTGTCACAATAAGAGCACGAGAGATTAAATTGTATTCTTCCCTTTTCAAAGCATTGGTAACTGAACTTGAAATCTACTAAGGAGAAGACTCCACAGTGACCTAGAGTTAAAGCAATTAATACATCTATGTAGCAGAAAGGGTGGAAGGTGTCAAAGTAGTTGATACAGAAAAGGATGCTAGCTTTTCTCAAAGAAAGGTGATTGTTGTGCTGTTTTGTTTGGTTTATGTGCCCTTCTGGCTTTAGGCTGATTTAGATTTGTAGTCCTACATGGACTTATCACCAGATATTAGGCCCATTATCTAATGCCTCTTAGGACCTCGGGCCATGAGCGAGTACATTGGCCTTTATTTAAAGATTCGACGGTTAAGAAAATAAAATTCATGATAACAAGAGATCCCCCATGATAACAAGAGATCCCCCATAATTCAACTAACCGTACTCCTGTGTAAGTTTAAAATTCCCTTAGACCTAAAAAAAAAAAAAGCTAGAACACACTTTTGAATGGACTAGTCATAGGCAACCTTCAAATCGCTCTTTGGAGGTTTTCTATGATTGAAATATTTTAGCACCCATCGTGGGGCTCCAGTAAAACTCTTCTAGACGGATACACATTTGCCTTTTTGCTTCAAAAGCAATAGTGCTCTATGCATGTCTAGCCATCAAAGCAAAGAAACTAACGTAAAATTGCAATAGATGAATAGAGGTCACAATATGTGCTCAAGCAATGAGGACGAATTTGAAATGAAGTAAAAATTATGAAACTGAAGCAACTGTTTTATATCTCTTAAAAATGGAGTATCGGTGGCCTAAATTGGAGTTTGATCAAGATTCAAATGGAGTAATCAGGTTCCACAGAAGGATCTGTGTGCCAAAAAATGGATAATTAAGAAAGATGATTTTAAAAGAGGCTCACAAAAGCAAACTAAGTATTCACCCAGGTTTTACCAAGATGTGAAGAAGTTATTCTGATGGCTTGAAATAAAGAAGGCTATAGCAAAGTTTGTTGTGTCTTGTTTAGTCTATCAAAAGGCTAAGATAGAGCATTATCAACCATCTAGAGAATTACAACCTTTAGACATTCCCAAATGGAAGTGGGACAGTATAGTAATGGATTTTGTAACAAATTTTCCTAGAACAACCTCTAGCTATCATGCTATATAGGTGATTGTAGATAGACTAACCAAATCTGCTTATTTCTTACCCATCAACATTAGATTTTCTCTAGAGAAGTTGACCCAGTTATAAATTAGAGAAATCATTAGATTACATAGAGTACTTTCTAGTATAATTTCTAATAGGAATCCTTGTTTTACTTCTAAGTTTTGGGAGAGTTTGCAACAAGCCCTAGGGACTAAGCTAGGACTAAGCTCAACTTATCATCCTTAAACTGATAGACATTTTAAAAGGACTATCCAATCATTAGAATATTTGCTTAGGGCATGTGTCTTAGAATGGAAAGGTAGCTGGATCAGTTCTTACTACTGATCAAGTTTACCTATAATAATAGCTTTCATTCCAGCATTGAAATGGCTCCCTATGAGGCTTTGTATGGGAGAAGATATAGGACTCTACTTTGTTGGTATGAAATTGGGGAATCTTTGATAGTTGGACCTGAGATATTACAAGAAACTACAGAGAAAGTTAAACTAATTTGGGAAAAAATGAAAGTATCGCAAGATAAACTAGAAAGTTATTTTGATAAAAAGAGAACACCTCGAGTTTCAAGAAGGAGATCATGTGTTTCTAAAAGTTACACCTGTAACTAGGGTTGGCAGAGCCCTTAAGTCCCGAAAACTTTCTCCTAAATTTATTGGTCGTTACCAAATCCTTAGAAGGATTGGTCCTGTTGCATATCAGATAGCTTTACAATCTTTCTAATCTTCATAATGTCTTTCATGTTTTCTAACTATGTAAATATATCCATCACCTTTCACATATCATTGAGCCGGATGTAGTACAAATAAGAGAAAATCTTACTTATGACGTATCCTTCATTAGAATAGAGGATCGGAGAATAAAACAGCTTCGAGATAAAGAAATACCTCTGGTGAAGATTGTGTGGGATCAAACTGATGATGTGGATGCAACTTGGGAAGTAGAGAGTAAGATGCAAGAATAATATCCTCATCTCTTTATTGGTAAGTGCATTTCAGGAACGAAATTCCTAAAAGGAGGGAAGTAATGTAACACCTCTACTTTTGCTAATTAAATTGTTTTCTTACTTATTCTGTATTTATTTTTGGAGAACTGGATAGGAATCTCAAAAATTTGATCCTTATAGTTACATTCGTATTAGTAAGTAATACTTAGTTTAGATTTTTTTTTTGGAAACAGAGCCCGAAAATTGGTAAATGACCATTTCGTCATATAACAAAATTAATAGATAAAAATAGTTAGAAGTGGTTAAAAATTATTTTGAAATCATCAATATACTTAGAATAATTAATAATAATTTTAGAAAATTTATTGAGGTAATTTTTGTGAAATGACAAAAATACCCCTAGTGACCTCAAAATATTAATGATTTTTTGACTATGTGAAACAACCAGAGACTTTTTGACCTCAAAATATTTTAAAAGTTTTATAATAAGTATATTTTATTATAAAAATTTTATTTTGAAAGAAAAATAGTGAAAAATATAATAACCCTATTTCGATTTTTAACTATTTTTCTGATATTTGATGATTTAATTCTGAAAAATGAGAAGAAATTTCAAAATTTTGATCCCCACCATTATGTTCAGAATTTGAGAGCTATTTAATTGAGATTTTAAATAATTTTTCTGAGTCGAAACCCAAAAAAATTAGACAATGACGATTTTGCTTCTATTTCTCAACATTAAAGGCCGACATGAGAAAAAGATTCAATTAACATTAAAATGTCAATTTGAGCTTGGAATCATGTCATATATATTAAAATATAATTTTGACAATTTTCTGAAATTTTCGTGTAAAATGACCAAAATGCCCCTAGGTGTCCGATAAGCTAGCTAGTATTAGTTTAACATACAGAAATGGTGAAAATGGTAATCTTAGTTCATTTATTGGTAAAATATTTAATTTCAGAATTTTCATAAAAATTTTGGTATTTATTGAATTAAAATTGAATTAATATGAATTTTTTAGCCTAAAAATACAATATATATATATATATATATATATATATATATATATATATATAGATAGATAGATAGATAGATAAACTTGAAATAAATTAATAAAAATTAAAATTAATTATTAGAAACTTATTTTCGATGAAAAATAATGTATTTGTTTAGTTTTTCATTTACTTGCATTTTTTTTATATTAAAAGTTATTTTTTTCAAAGTTTGGCAATTTTATTGATACTGGCTACTTTAACTACAGATAAAATCGACACTGATAAAGTTCAAACAGCTCATGGGATACATGTCCAGCCTAGTCCTAGGTGGCTCACCACTCTAACTTGGTGTATGTGTCCCTAAAACCAAATTAAAATTAAATAAAAAAAAAAAGAATTATGACATAATGGTTTTTGTAAGCAAGTGGACACCTAAGTTCTTTCTTTTCTCTATAAATAGCCATAGTTTTGGGACCATTTTGCAACACCTCTTCCTCTCTAAAGCTAGGCAAAATATTAGAGAGCTCCTTTCTCTAGAAAAAAAAATTCTTTTACTTTGTTTTTATGCTAAAATTTTACTAGTTTTTTATCAACTAGTAAAGTTCTTTTCCTAGAAACTTTGCACCAATTTCATCCTCTTTATCAACCACCTTAGAGGTAATAGGGGGACTGGGGTTAGTTTTAAATTATTGTCACTTTGCATACTGGTAGGAAATGTTTTCCCCTAAACCTTTCAATTTACTAGATTTTCCTATAATGTTTAATGTAAGAATTTAAATTTTTACTATATTGTTGCTTTGCTCAAATTTTGATTACTAAATTATCATTGCTAAATTGTTACTCTACTCAAATTTAGATAATTAAATTATAATTGTTAAGTTATTATTCTGCTAAAATTTTAGTAATAATATTTTAATTATTAAGTTATTATTTTGTTAAAATTTTGGTAATTTAATTATGATTACCAAATTGTTATTCTACTAAAATTTTGATAAGTAGTTATACTAACAAAATTTTGATGATTGTTAAATTATTATCATGTAATTTCTACAATATAAGGCAGAAATGTTAATTGTACTGGTGCTCAAATTAAATAAGACAAGGAAAACCTCTGCTTGAGAAGTGAGAATTTGATAGATTAGTAAGTGATGTAAAACAAGTGACATATAAGCCAGAAAGGATAGTGGTTCGATTACTGGTTTTCCATCTATCACCTTATCAGGGAGTTGTTGTTGTTGTTGGGATTGCACCGGGCCATAATGTGGCTTAAGAAGTGAGCAATGAAACATGGGGTGAATTTTTGCAGATTTTGGCAAGTCTAAATGATAGGCAACAGGTCCGATCACATCTGTGATTTGATAGGGGCCATAATATCGCTTCACCAGCTTATTACAGTGAACTCTTGAAACAAAAGTCTGTCTATAAGGACGTAGGCGCACATAGACCCAATCCCCGACATTATATGTAACATCCCTACGATGAGCATTCACAAACTTTTTCATGCGTAGTTGAGCTTTTCGAAGCTTCTCTTTAGGAAATTCAATCATAGCTTCGCGAGAACTAAAAAGAGTATCAACCGCCTCAATGGTCAAAGTTCCCGCAACATAAGAGGGTATGTTAGGAGGTGGCTTTCCATAGGTAACTTGGAATCGAGAAACTCCAGTAGTTGAATGAGTAGCTGTATTATAAGACCACTCAGCCAAACTTAGAAATCTCCCCCACTGGTTTGGTTGATGATGCACAAAAGCACGTAAATACTGTTCTGGCACCCTGTTGACCACCTCTGTTTGCCCATCACTTTGGGGGTGATATGTTGTACTCATTCTTAACTTGGTTCCTGCTAATCTAAAAAGCTCATGCTAGAAACAACTCATGGAAACAGGATCACGATCAGAAATTAAACTTTTAGGGAACCCATGAAGTTTACAAACCATATCAATAAAGAGTTGAGCAACTTTATTTGCAGTATAGTGCGCTGGCAGCATTCCAAAATGAGCTCCTTTAGAGAATGTATCAACCACAACTAAAATCATAGTAAATCCACGGTAAGATGGCAATCCCATAATGAAATCAAGAGTTAGGTCCTCCCAAGGTCCAGAAGGAGGCAGTATGGGTTGTAGTAAACCTGCTAGTTTCTGTGGAACATATTTCGTGGATTGACAATCTGAGCATTCTTGAATGAACTTGTGGACATCAGCTCTCATGCCTAGCTAGAAAAAATTTTCCTTCAAGCAACTAAGAGTCTTAGCATCGCCCATGTGTCCACCCAAGGGTGATTTGTGGGATTCCTGTAAGAGCAGGGGAATAATAGAACATTCTTTATTGATCCAAATGCGCCCTTTATAGAGCAACATGTCATTAATAATCTTATAATCCTAGTGAAGGGCTGGAAATTGCTGCACCTTCTTTTTGAGATCCTGGTAATGAGTACTACGTGCTAATTCCAACCTGAGGTCATCCAAAAACTTGAAATGGCGCATAGTAAGTATCCAGTTAGCTTCTGAAAAAGGGTCATGTACCCGAGATAAGGCATCAGCCGCTGCATTATGTTTCCCAGCCTTATACTGAATAGTATAGTCATACCCGAGTAGTAGCTTGGCGAAATATAATTGTTGCTCAGGAGTTTGGATTACTTGATTCATAAGGTCCTTCAAACTCTTATGGTCTGTCAAAATGGTGAATGAGTGCCCAATTAAGTATGGTTGCCACCGTTTCACTGCAGTAGTAATAGTGCACAACTCCCTAATGTATGTGCACGAATGCATTAATTTTGGACAGAATTGCTTGCTAAAGTAAGCAATTGGGTGGTTATTCTACATAAGGACAGCTCCCATGCCTATGCCAGAGGCATCTGTCTCTATGACAAAGGGTAAATTGAAATCCGAAAGTGCTAAAACCGAAGCTTTTGTCATGGCAGACTTGAGTTCATCAAAGGCCAATTGAGCTTCGCATCCCCATCGAAATTAATCCTTGCGCAACAATGTTGTTAAACGGTAGCGATGTTAGCATAATTTTTTATGAACCTTCAATAAAAACCAGTAAGGCCTAGAAATCCCCAAAGTGACTTCAAAGAAATAGGAACAAGCCAATCTTGCATTGCTTGAATCTTGGACGGTTCTGGTTCCACCCCATTCTCGAAAACGATGTGACCCAAATATTCGACTTTCCTCTGTCCCAGAGCACATTTTGAATGCTTGAGGAAGAATTGCCCCTCTTGTAATTTTTGGAAGACTAGCTCAAGGTGTTTCAAATGTTGGTGGAAATGCTCACTGAAGACCAAGATGTCATCAAATAATACCAAAACAAACTTGCGCAAGAAGGGCTTAAACAAATCATTCATGGTGGCTTGGAATGTTGAGGGTGCATTACATAACCCGAAGGGCATCACTCGGTATTCGTAATGTCCCTGGTGAGCCCGAAACGCCGTTTTGGGGATGTCTTCTATGCACATCCGTATCTGATGAAACCCCTAGGCCAAATCGAGTTTAGAAAACCAACTAGCTCTTGCCAATTCATCCAGAAGTTCGTCAATGGTGGGCAGCGTAAAGCGGTCTTTCACTGTAATTGCATTCAATGTGCGATAATCAACACAAAATCTCCATGTCCCATCCTTTTTTTTTACCAATAAAATGGGGGAAGAGAAAGGGCTTCGACTGGGCTGGATTAACCCTGCCTGTAATATTTCATCGACTTGTTTTTCTATTTCTTGCTTTTGAAAAAATGGGCAGCGATATGGTTTAACATTCACTTGCTCGGAATTTGGTCGTAGATGGATGGAATGATCAACAACTCTTGATGGGGGAAGAGCACTAGGTTTCTGAAAAAGAACTTCGTAACACTGAAAAAGAAGCTGAAGCTCGAGAGGTAGATGTAAATAGGCTGACTCCTCCGAGTGGGTTATAGGATATGGACTATCTACGAGGCCCATTTATATATGGAAAAACACACCTGCTCTATCTGTTCCAATAAGCCTCTTCACCTGTGCATGTGTAATTTCTCGTGGAACTAGTCCAGATTCCTCTTTAAGTTCTATCATCTTGTTCCCTTTCATAAACTTCATAGTGGGCAAATTATAATCTGTGACTATTGGGCCCAATTCTTTCATCCAAGCAACGCCCAAAACAAGGTCCGCCCCGCCAATAGCCATTACATGAAGGTCCACTATAAATGGTTGCCTTTGAATGTTCACACTGACACCTTTGCACTCCTACTGACACGTCATTCCTTTTCCGTTTCCCACCATCACATTAAGTGGCTTAGTGGGTTAGGCCTTTAGGTTAAGGAACCGAACCATGTTTTCCTAGACAAAATTATGGGTGCTTCCTCCATCAATAAGGACAACCACCTTTTGCCCACTGACTCGACCCTTAACCCGTAAGGTCTCTGGAACATGCTGGCCCGATAGAGCATTAAAGTTTATCTAGGCTGGAAGCGACTCACCCTCACTAACGAAAATGGGTGACTGCTCTTCGTCTTGGGATGATGAAATGACAACCTCATCACCCTCTTCCCCGTCATCTGCAATCAACAAGAAACATTTAGACTTACATTTATGGTTGGGTCCATACCTTTCGTCATAGTACTAGCAGAGTCCCTTCTCTCTACAACTGGCCATTTCAGCATGAGTCAAACGCCTAATAGGGGTCTTAGACGGTGTTGGCAATAATGGCGGTTGGGATGGAGCTAGCGGAACGGAAATTGGCACTTGCTGGAATTTGGGGCGAAAAGCTTTCTTAGCATCGTTAAGCTTATCTTCTTGTAGCCTGGCTAACGCTGCCGCTTGAACTAGCGTAAGGGGCTGCAAGGCTTACACCTCGCACCGAATATCGAGACTCAAGCCAGAGATATAGCAACTGAGGAGAAATGATGGAGGTAGACCGACAATGCGGTTGGCAAGGCTTTCGAACTCAGAGAGGTAACTATTGATAGTCCCTCGCTGAGTCAGTTTGAAGAGTATCCCCTTCGAGTCTTCATAAAAGGAAGGAGCGAATCTCATCTCTAAAGCTTTGAGAAAACTATCCCAAGACGAGATTTGTCCATTACGATACATCCATTAGAACCAACTCAAAGCTGGCCCATCTAGGTAGAACGAAGCCACCTGGATTCGCTCGTGCTCTGGCATGCCATGGTAATCAAAGAATTGGGATATCTTAAAATTCCACGCCACTGCGTCGACGCCGTCAAATCGAGGGACATCTAGCTTCAGTCTCGGTCTAGACGTGACAAGGTCGTTCCCACAACCGTGGCCAGATTATCGTGGACTAACCTCCCCCTCTGAAGTAAATCGACTATTCTCCAAGGCTGCAAGCTTCGAAATGATATCATCAATCTTGGAATTTAATGCACTCTGATTAATAGTGAGCTGGTTCTGATTTTGGGTGAGCTTGGTGATAGCATCGTCCAAGCGTTCTATTTGGGCCTTTGAACGAGTGTTGTTTGCCATACTCTCAATGAAAGCACCAAATGATAGGGGTGGGAATCACAGAAGGAAGAAAGAATCCCCTGGACTTGAGGTCAAGAGGAACCTCCAAAGGGAAAAGAGAGAGAGAAAATAGATTTGCCAAATCCTCCCTTCGCATACTATTCCATTACCATATATAACAAACTTCACACGTAACATAACAGTTTCTTACAAAAAAACCAAATAACAATCATAACAAAATATCTCAAATAGAAGAGTAAAAATGCATGACTCAGTGGACAAAATCATCCCATCCGTGAGGGCACCTAATCATCCTTTTGGGCCTCTCCCCTCAGTGACAGTAGTAGTCTCCTTCCCTTCTATTGGACCTTGCCCCATTAGGCCTATATTGCTATCATAACCCAAACCTCTTGAGCTAGCTTTTGGGGTTGAGTTAGACCCAAACCCAAAATCTTAAAATGGTTTCAGAACCTATCCTAATGATTGTTGTTGAGTCTATTGGACCACCCGTTATCGAGTTGTTATCCAACCACCTACAAATGTCTAGTCCTGCAGAGTTCATACTCTAGATGTCCAATTCTCAAAATGATGGGAATGTGTTTGAGGTCCTACATCAACTAGTGATATGGCCAATATAGAGTATATAAGTGGGGGCAAGCCACACATCCTAAGTTAGCTTTTGGGGTTGAGTTAGGCTTCAATCCAAAATTCTAAGGATGCATCTGATACACATTAATGTACAGCACAAGGAGAACAGTATAGGACAAATGCTTAAGTTACAGGACAACTTTTTATCATGTACATTGTTTGATGGATAATGGACAACATAAACAAAATAATGTGAAATTTACTACAATATCATTTTTAATATAAATTATCTTAATCTAATTCGTATTAATTATCTTAATACAACAACAATGGTGGTGGTGGTGGTGTCAACGGTAATAGTGGTGGTGGCAGCATAGGGAGGCAATGACAATGGTGGTGGTGGCAGTAGCGACAATGGTGGTGGTGACGGTGATGATGGTGGTGGGGGTGGTGGCGATTACGACGACAACGGTGATGGCAATAATGAAGGAGGCAATGGCGGCAGTGGTGATGGTGATAAGGGATAGAAAAAAATGTAATTATTAAATGACAAATAAAAATGGATTTTTTTTTCTTTTAAATACTTTATACTTAAGATAAAATGTTGTCCTATGATTTATTGAATAACAAAAAAGTAAATTTTTGTCCTGTCCATCTTCCTTCCTTTTGTACTATCCCATGATATTTTTAAAATCAAACAAAGTACAACAATACTTGTGTTGTCCAGTACCTTGTTTTATAACAAATCAAACAAACCCTAAGACTATAAAGAGAGAACAAAAGAGAACTTTGTATAATTTGAATTGATTAAAAACTGAACTGAAAGATTATAGAGAGCTTGTTTATATACCCAACTGCCTAACTGCCTCCTATAGATGTGATATGGTATCAATATAGAGAGAAAACAAAAGAGAATTTTGTATATTATGAATTGATTAAAAACTGAACTGAAAGAGCCACCACCACCAACTCAGCTGACTAACTGCCTCCTGTAGATGTGATAAAATCAGATCTTTTTCTACTAGTTTAAATTTTATTACGCTGTCAAGTATTAAATTAAGCAGACAACAAACTGTTATCGTTTAATTTCCACATTAACTTTGGAATTGTGGGCATTAAGACAGCTAAATTTTCACCCCCATAGCATGCGATTGATGAATAAAATTGTTGTAGTTTTTATTTAGTGTATTTTAATTTTAATATATTATATATTATTAAAAATAAAAATAAATAATTTGATAAATCTTTGGAACGATATATGTAGAACTTTTTGTAAGATGTAAAATATTGTTGATGTTATCAAGTATTTGGGAAAATACTTATTAAAAAGGCAAAATTTTTGTATTGTAATAATTACAAGTATAATTATACAAAAGTGACTCATTATTTTGAATAAGTAATGATTATTTCGTAGAATGTAATGGATAGATTAATATTCATTTGAAAAACTAAAATGAACAAGAGTAGTTGAGGTGGGTGTAAATTGATTTAAGAGAAACTTAGGAATTAAAGTATTCCACACAACAATCAAAATGTTGATTTGACCAGAAAGGGTTAACTTAGTTGTTAACATCATCATAATTCATGTTTCAAAATTTATTATAAATAGACATATTCACAACCTCGGGTAGGTTTTTGCTTTTCTTATTAGGGTATGTTTGTGAAGTGGATTTTGGAGAGAAAGAGAAGGTAAATTTTTATTTCTAGTAAATATTCTTTAATTTGATATTATTAAAATAAAATAATAAAATAATAGATTAACATAAACATGATGTCCTAATATGTTGTTTATTTTTATAAATATTATATAATTATTTTAATTTATAATAAAAAATTTGTCCTTGTGTTCGTTAAAGCTAGGAGTGAAGATAGTTTAAGTCGCTCATCAAAAGCCTACTGACTAACTCATATGAGGCTTATATCATGCTTGACCCATTTATTAAATAAATCAAGTCAAGATTTTTTTAAAAACTAATATACTTAAAAAGTTAGGTCATTTAAAAAGTTTTTTAACATATTTAAATAAATATATCTAATATAAAAATAATATTATTATGTGTGTCAATAATAATAATAATAATAATAACAACAACAACAATAATAATAATAATAATAATGTATTAGATATTTAGCTAATGTTTTGATATTGTATATATTTTTATTTATTTATTTAGGGTGTGTTTGAAAAACAAATACGTTAAATGTACCCTACGTTAATTTTAATGACACAAGAGAGTTGTTTCTCCTTTCACTGCTTTGGAATGTATAAAATTCGTTTGAGAGGCTTTCAAACGTTTATCCAAACACACTTTTAAAGGCTGAAGAATGTTGATAGACATATATGTTAGAGCACATTAACCTATTTAGAGATAAGTTTTATAACTTATTTAAAATATCTTAATATAAAGTAAAATTTAAAAATAGATTTTCAATCTATTGATGAAATAGTAAATAAAATGAAAGAGGTGGGAGGTAGTGGAAGGATTTGTAAGAGGATTAGTAGAAAGATGTAGCATTATTTTTAAAAGGCTCTCAAATTTCTCAGATACAACTGTGTGTGTGTGTGTGTTGTGTGTGTGTGTGTGTGTTCTAGGACCACTCCAAACTCTTAAGTTGACGACTCTTCTTTCAAGCATCACTAACTTAGAGGCAACTGTTATGGGAGTTACCCGGACGCTTAGTCTTAAGTCGAACTTACTTGTCGCCTATCTCAACTATCATAGCCACATATATCCCGAACAATATGGCCTTGCTCATCCCAGTCCAAGTTTTATGCCTACCCCAGGTCGACATGGAAAATGCCTAATGGCAAGGAAAACGTGTAATAAGACACCCAGATGCACGTTGCCACGTGACACCTAACCTGTTAATAAAAGAACTGGATCCAAGAGGGGGTGAATTGGATCTTTCAAAAATTTCAAGAATCCCCAATTTCTTTTCAATAATGAATAACTAGATTTTTCAAAAACTTTGATTCTTATTGATTTGGTTATACAAATGAAATAGAATTGGATCAATTTATCTTGAACTTTTCTATGCAAAGAACTCCATGATTTTAAATGCAAGTGATCAAGATTCAATATGCTAGCAAGAGGATAAAGGAAAGAAGAAAACAAACAAGATTTATATTGGTACGATCACCACCACTGTGATCTACATTCAGTTTCCAATAAAACTGATAGGTGTTATCACTAAGTAGTTCAAATGTTTACAAACACTATGCACAATCAAAAGAATTATAGTCAAACAAATCAAACAATCAAGTTTCTTGAACCCTATCCAGAAAAACTTGAATCCTTTCTTGTGGAACCTTACCACAAGGAATATTTGAGAGATACCCTCTCAAGAACGAAAATCAAATTAAAAAGAAAGGTTAGATATCACCTTGGTTTGTGATAGATGGAAAACAATGAAGAACCAACTTTATTTTACCCAAGAAAAGACCTTTTTTTTTCCTCAAGGTTGATGCATCATGAGCTCTTTGATATTTGATCCAAAACTTGTAATGATGAAGAAGAAGAATATGAATTCTCTCTAGAAAAGCTCTCACTCAAATTTAGAAAATTGTAATTGTGTAGAAAGACTCACTAAGGTTCACTTTATATAGAGAATTCACTGGAATAACTAGTTAGTTAGACTTGTAATCAGTTATTTTGTTATTTGAAATCTGGAAAATAGGAGTTTTAATGGATTTAACTAGTTATTTTCATTTATAACTAATTAAAACAGCATGTCTACTTTTTTCTCTTTACTGGAATAACTAGTTACATAGCTTTGTAACAAGTTATTTTCGCATAGGACAAAAACAGTTTTATAATATGTAACTGGTTACAAAATTATGTAACTAATTATAGCAGAAATAACTGATTACATAACGTTGTAACTAGTTAAAACAGAAAACATGTAATTGATTACATATCATTGTAACTAGTTAAAATAGTGTAAATTTCCACTGTCTATGCGAATTCAAACAAGTATAACTGATTACAAAACTAATTTAACTGATTAAATGGTTCTTAAACATAAGATTGAATTGTTCTAAAGCTTTAGTATGTAGCTTTCACTTCCTATCAATTTAAAACTATGTTTTATCCAAGTATTTCTCTCTAAACTTAATTTTAGACTTACAAAAAACGTGTTACCACTTTGTTAAACCTTTAAGTCTTAAACTTTGAGCTCATCACCATCAAACCATCAGGGATAGAGATAAATCATGCTAGACTCACAACCACACACCACATGCATAAACACACATTACAACTTTGCACTCATCAAGAGGCTAAACCATCAAAACTATATTTAATTTCCTTAGGGGCAAGAGTAATCTTTTTCTTGCTTCTTCACAACCTTAATGGTATTTCCCTCCAAAACACTCTATATAAAGGGTTTCGCATCTATCAGGTACACACGCTATCTCTCATTCTCACTCACCCTTACTGACTTAAGCATCGGAGTCCTTGCAAGTGCCACCACCGGAGACGTCTGCGACCATTGTGGGAGCTCACTAGAGATTCATCCTCGTGTTCACCACACAACATTGGCGCCGTCTGTGGGAATCATTTTCTGATTCTTTTTCCACTCCTCATCGTTTGAAGGATTGTTCGTGATGGTTAGGACGAGAAATTGTAAATCTATTGTGGCACCATTGCCAACGAAGCTTCCACCACCGTTGCCTTAGGATGGTGAAGCTGCTTCTGTCACGCCTGAAGTGGTCCTTGAGGCAAACGGTGTCCCAACACCATCAGTCACTATGCTTGATCTCGCTGCATTGCTGCAGCAACAAAGAGAAGTATTAAAAGAACAGGAGAAAATCATTGTGGAACTTCGAGTTGAGAGAGGAAGCAAGAAAATCATGGGGAACAACTATAACCTTGCTAAGAGGTCGGCAGCATCTGCTCTATGACCAAGTCATGTCGCGTAGGAGGCGCATGACGCGCACATGGCTGTAAAAGTGAACAAAGATGATGAGATGATTCCATTTAACCTTCCTTTTTCTACAAGAATTCTAAATTTGCATGTTTTGAAGCAGTTACAACAACTGCCTTCTCTAAAGTTATACTATGATCTACCGATCCAAACGATCACCTCTTAGTGTTCGAATCGGCAATGTCGTACAAAGGAGCCTCTGCTTCATTGACATGTAGAGCATTCCTGCTCTCCTTGAAGGGAACGGCGTTGAAGTGGTTTCAATCTCTAGAGCCAAGATCCATTGACCTGTGGATGATACTAAGGGAGAAGTTTAGGACTACTTTTGCGACCAACAAAGCTAGACCTAAAACTAAGGCAAACCTGAGGAGGATCCGTCAAGGTGTGAATGAGCCGCTGAGGGATTATATTAGCAAATTTAATCAAGAAACAAGGGTGGCTGAGAACTCACAGGCCAGAGTGGTCTTAATGCTAGCAAAGGATGGGGTGAAGGAAGGTTCACCTTACTTTACGTCAATTGCCAAAATGCCTCCAACATTAATAGAAGAATTCCTGAAGAAGGTGGAAAAATATATTAACTACAAGAATGTGCTTGAGGGCAACAAGGTAAAAAGGCCGAGATTGACGCAAAAAAAGAATCCGGCATCAAAAGCTGACAAACCGTCACGTCATGAGGATCAAGGTATGTATAAAGGAGCACCAAGGTTTGAAGAATACACACCGTTGAATATTTCCAGGAGAAGGATCTTGAACAAGATATTCAATGTGAAATTTCTCGAAGAAGGGATAAAACCTCCTAAGCTGTTGAAAAACAGGGAAGGCAGAGATCAATCTAAGTTTTGCTTATATCATAAGGCGCCGGGGCATGATACTGACGAATGTTACTAGCTAAAGGACGTAATCAAAGTATTGATAAGGAAGGGAAGACTCAGTTGCTTTGTGAAACAAGGTGGGAATAATTGCGATAGATTCCGACATTTTTCACCACTAAAAAAAGAGAAAACCAAGAGCCCTAAAAAGAGGCGTTCTCCCCTAAGGAGGGAGCGATCACCACATAGACATAGCCCTCCAAGGAGTCATTCTCCACCCCGGCCGTCACAAGATGGCGCCTAGGTTCAAGTTATACGTCGAAGGTCACCACATCGATCGTCATCTCGGCAACCTATGAGATCTCCCATTCATTCCCCACAAGGAGTCATGAAATCATTTAGGCTTAAATACAGTTTTGGCCCTTTATCTTTTTAAGAAAGTTCGTTTGGTCCTTTATCTTTTAAAAACGTCAATTTGGTCCTTTATCTTTTTAAAATGCTCCATTTGGGTCCTTTTTGTCGACAACGTTAACTTTGATAACGAAAAAGTCAGATTTTTAAAAAAATAGCGGTTAAAAACCGCCACTAAATGTTTTCTTTTTTTCTTTTTCTTTCCTCTTCCCCCTTCTCTTTCTTCGTCTTCCCTCTTCCTCATTTCTCTCTCTTCGTCTTCTTTCTTCCTCCTTTCTCTTTCTTCATCTTCCCTCTTCCCCTCCCTCCTGATGCCCCGCCTCGTGGTCCTGTGTTGTCCTCCACCTCTACGCCTGGTGTAAGGGAGAGCAGTACGACCACATCACCGCCATCTGGCTCGGTGGCACCGAGCTCCTCCGCACCAACACCGCTGAGCCCACTGACTCCAAAATCTTCTGGAACGTCCAAACTTACTATACAGATTTGTTATCATTTTTTATTTGCGAAATTGTTTTTGAGATTGATTTTGGGGTTGGATTTGTTAAATTCATTTTGGATATTTTCTTTTTTGAGATTGATTTGTTGAAGAAAAAGGAAGAAGACGAAGAAGAAGAAAAGCATGAGTTTTAAAATAATTAATTTTAACATAGTGGCAATTTTTAACCACCACTATAATAATTTTATTTATTAAATTTTAAAAATACATAACTAATACTCGTAAAATTTTCTCGATACAAGAAACGATTGTTGCAAACTTTGAGGGCTTTTAATGTCTCTAAGAGACACAAAAAAGCCCTCAATCAATTTTTCAAAAAGTTGCTCCAATTGTGAATAATTGAATTTGTAGAAGTTTAGGGTTCTTAAGGGTTCTGCGAATAGTGGCGATTAAAAACCGCGACTATGTTTAAAATTAATTATTTTAAACATAAAACACTAACAGTGTTAGTTTTAACTTGATGGAAGGACCAAAATGAAGCATTTTAAAAAAGATAAAGGACCAAATTGACTTTTTAAAAGATAAAGGACCAAAACGAATTTTCTTAAAAAGATAAAGGTCCAAAAGTGTATTTAAGCCAATCATTTATGTCATAGCAAGTGGATTTTCTGGCGAAGGGTCGTCAAACAATGCAAGAAAAAGACATGCCAAAGAGATACTGGCAACCTCTTCTGGGATTCTCACTACTAATAATCTTGTTAAGAAGATAGCATCACCATTAACTTCTGACGATTCTAACTATGCTTATATTGTACCGAATTGCGAGGATCCCCTCGTGATAATACTTTCATAGCGAATAAAGAAGTTCATAGGCTCTTAGTGGACATTGGAAGCTCCGCAGACGCCATGTTTTTTGAGCTTTTTAAAAAGCTAAAATTTCCAAAATCTGAGTTGATGTCGTATAACGAATATTTGATCGGATTCTCGGGTCATCACATCACACCAGTCAATTATATGAAGTTGCATGTGACAATTGGAAAGTTGCCTTCCACAAAGACTGTGACAACTCGGTTCATTATAGTGTATGCTAAATCCTCTTACAACGCCATCTTGGGGAGACCGACGTTGAATGCTTTGGGGGCCATTATCTGAGTATCACATTTGGTGATGAAATTTGTGAGCAACAACATGGAGGTAGTCACTTTCCAAGGTGACCAGAAAAAAAGCCAGAGAATGCTATAAGGAGTCTCTTAAAGTCGGCCCTAAAGAGACAGGTCACAACAACCTCAAACGGTATTACAGCTGAGGCATCTCGATAATGAAGTTTAAGTGTAGTTTTTGTTTAGTATAATGTAGGTGGCCTGAGTTGCGTACTATAACTCGTAGCTTTTGTACTATTTTTTCTCCCATGTGATTAATAAAATGAAAGTTTTTCTAGACTAAAAAGCAAAGCGCATGTCAAAGCATATTAAAATAAATAAGAAAGCATAAGCAATGCAAGAAGGCCACTACCCTATGTACATGGATTTGCTCTAGCTAAGGTAGGAAGGCCATCGCCCCACGTACATGGATTCGCTCCAGCCGGGGTAGGAAGGTTATCATCTCGTGTACGTGGATTCGCCCCAGCCGAGGTTTGAGATGAACAAGCAAAAGTTCATCGAGATAACAAAAATAAAGTAGGAAGGTCGTCACCCTTTGTATATGGATTCGCTCCAGGTGAGGTAGAAAGGCCGCCACCCCACGTACGTAGATTTGTTCCAGCCGAGGTAGGAAGGTTATCACCTCATGTACCTGGATTTAATCCAACTGGGGTTTGAGGTGAACAAGCAAAAGTTCACCAAGATGACGGATGCAATAAAGCAAAGTCTACCGAAATAACAAAGGCAACAAACAAAAATGAGAAGGAAAAAATGAAGAAATTAAACTTAAAGTCGTAGCGAGCAAAAAAAAAACAAAAAAAAAACCACAAATATTCGCGACAAGTTATGATAAAGCGATGACAGAGCATGATAAGCAACTAGATCTCTACCATATACGCGAAGGTATGAACCAAAAAAGAATAAAATAGATCAAGCCATTTGATATATATATATATATATATATATATATATATATATATATATATGTGTGTGTGTGTGTGTGTGTGTGTGTGTGTGTGTGTGTGTGTGTGTGTGTGTGTGTGTGTGTGCAAACTGTTTAAATTGCGCAAAAAGTACATGAACCGATAAAAGTCATTCAAAAATACAAATTGTTTAAGCTATTACAAACAAATCTGCATTCCTGCCCCTTCCATGTCTGGCGTCAGCAGCTTCAGTGTCAACATCTCCAAGGTGTGAAGGACCAGTGATCCCGGCATCAAGATCATCACCTAAAATCACAACCTTGTATGAAGGAGGGATTGTCAGCGTCACCTACAAGGTCGTTATAAAACTATCAGCATCTTGCCTCTCAACGTTCCTAGCACATTCAATGTTCAAGTTTCGCTGAAAGAGATAGCGCACTTGTTCCATGGTGTTTTCAAAGGAAAGTTGGACGGATTCTATCCAATGTCGACACATTTTTTGACATTCAGCTTGGGAATACACCATGCTAGCCTCGAGCCCCTTCACCCTGGCCTCGAGCCCCAGACCTTTATCTTGGACGTTTCGACCTGGGAGGACAGGTTCAATTCTTATTCTGCAAACTTGATGTTGACAGCAGACAATTGGGCCCGTAAATCAACTTCAACCTTCTTCAGCCGTTTCCAATCAAATTGCTTCAATGCCAGTTGCTCCTCCAGGTCGACAAATCCTTCTCCCGATCTCCTCCTTTGCTTTTCACATGCCTTCCGCAGCTTGCTTCAGCGGTGTAATCACCGCATCTTTCTCAGTTAGCATGTCGAGCGGGTTCTTGTTGCTGCAGGCCTCTCTCATCAGGACATACTGAGAATATCCAAGAAACATGTGTTGAAAGAGAGAGGTCATCCTATCCAACCCACCTTGCATGTCCTTCAGCTCATCGAGCACAACCACCTCGATAACAGAGGAACGGCTAGCTAGAATTTGCCTATCTACCCTTTCACCAGTAATGGCCAAAGAAGGGCAACTCATTGTTTCTTGGGAGGAGGCCCCTCTCGCAACTTGTCACTTGCAGCTCTTTTTTCAAGAGCCAAGACAATGTGAAAAACCCCAACCTCTGAAGCACCCTTGGGAGGAGATACCTCGGCAGAAGCTGGTGCGAGCCTAGTCTTGACCTCCCGGATTACTATCCCCTTACTCACAGGAGGAACAAAAGAAGTCAGAGCCTTGGCTTTCTCCATAGCAACAGCCTTATGTTTACCTTTGGCTCTTCGCAGCTCTTGCAGCTTTATCGCCTTATCCTGTTGAAGGACTTAGGCAAAATCAGTCATCTTTGACTTCACCATTTCTACAAAAGAAAGAAGGTTCGTCAAAAAATAAGAATAATAATAAAATAAATAAATAAATAAAATGAATGAAATGATAATGACAAATGATGCATGCACAAACATGTTAGTTAAAACCACCTCGGTACTCGGCAAGAGTAGACACGATGAGCCATTTACATGGAATTCGTCCTTGAAGATCTTTAATCAAGCCAGAAAAATGATCCCGAGCTCCGACCTCATCCGGTATGAGATCTTTCTGTCCAATCGCGAACCGGCTTGACTCTAAGTAATAATGGCCATAAGACTAATACAGGGGAAACCAGGATTCATTCACATTCTCCCCGGTCCCGCGAAGAACAAATAAAGCCTCCTAACTCTCAACCTGGGGGTGAATAAAGAAAAATTTGTCTTTGTAATCTTTATAAGAATCTTGGAAAGGCCTTAATAATACTCACTCCCTAATGCCGCAAAAGGAAATGGAAGAATACTTTTTCTCATTGGATTGGCAGATGGGGCTGAAATAATATAGGAATAGATTTCGGGTACAAACGACCTCCTCTCTATTACATAAATTTTCAAAAGCCACGATGAAGGCCTAAGAATTGGGGTGGAGTTGTGAAGGAGCGACATTAAGGAAATTCAAAATTGACACCTAGAAATCGGTGAAAGGAAGCCTAACCCCAAGGTGCTCAAAGAATGTCAAGTACATCAAAAGGAAGTCAAGGTATAGATAACCGGCTATCGCAGCCACAATATCGTCCAAAGGGGTCCCCATATTTTCTTTGGGTCCTTGAAAGCATATTCGGCCATCATGCCCTGGTGCCACTATATCAAAAGTCATATCATTGCCATCTTGGCTCAACTCTAGATAACCCAACAATGCATCTGACGCTTCTTGGTTGAAGCAGGATCGAGCTCCAACAACCTCCTTGTCCACCCAATCTACATCAAGATTTGCTGCCTCGTAGTAGGCCTCTAAAGCGGTTTCCACATTTCTTACTGTTTTCCCCATCTCCTTGTCAAAAACACTAGAAGAAAGGTCAGATAAGACCGGCTTAGTGACCCGGTCAGATGATGTTGACATAGCTACCCCAAACGGGCTCCCTGGACTAGAAGGAATCCTCATCAAATCCGAGAATTGTACCCAAGCCCTAGCGTATCCTAAAACTTCATCGGGACTATACAGCATCCCCACCACCTTCAGATGACTTCAACACTTGTCAAGAACCTCCAAGCATATGATAATATCTGGTGGAGGCAGTTCTTTTGGGTCAGCTATCATTGGGCACTCATCTCTCTTCTTCACATTCCTCAGCCTACTCTCACTACCTCGGATGGCTGTCCTCCTGTGAGGAGCAGCAGGAGCAACTGAATAACCGACCCGGCCCTCGGCGCCCCCACGGCTCTTGGAAGACCTTCGTTAGTTAGCAGGCTGAGACAAAGGGAGGGTCGGGGACCTAAACAGCCAGTTGGTGGTGAAGCCCACCAGGTGACTGCTGCGACTACCGTGTGCAGAAGATGGAGCGCTGCGTCTGTGCAAATCCATCTTCGACAAAACAAAGAAAGAAAAAATATGCATACACACAGTGCAACGCAAGAAAAAAACTCAATAAAGATGAAAGACAAGAATGAGGATATTACCTTGAGTTGAAGGTCAAACGAGTGCTAGAAGATTGAACAGGGTTAACGGATGATACCAAAGCTATCGCCGGAGAAAAACCACAAAGTAAACAGGGAAGTTCTTGCGAAGGAAGGAGGTGAAGGTAGCGGTAAAAGTAAAAATTTAACAGTATATAATCCATAGGCCCATATCCTTGTTGGGCTCAAATCCATAAAAATTTTGAAAGCCAGTTTAAAAATTCACATAACTACCTAAATCTCTTGAAATTCAAAGGGTAGCGAATTTGAAGGTTCTGAATCATTACGCATTTAATATGCCTCGGTCTTTTCAAAAATATGGCAAAGCTGTCTAGATAAGATGAAAAGACACAAGCTGAACCGCTCAACCTCAAATAACCTTAAGCCAGCAATGTGTCTATCAAAACCTTACCGACTTAGGGGCAACATCATCCCGGAAGCCATTCCAAACTCTTAAACCAACAATGCTTCTTCCAAGCATCACCAACTTGAGGGCAACTGTTCTAGGACCACTCCAAACTTTTAAGCCGACGACACTTCTTTCAAGCATCACCAACTTGGGGACAACTGTTTTGGGAGTTACCCAAACGCTTAGTCTTAAGTCGGACTTACTTGCCACCTATCTCAGCTATCATAGCCACATATATCCCAAACGATAGCCTTGCTCATCCCAGTCCGAGTTTTATGCCTAACTTGGTTCGGCATGAAAAACGCCTAATGGCAAGGAAATCGTATAATGAGGCACCCAAACGCTATGTATTTTCCTCCAAAACACTATGTATAAAGGGCTCCACACCTCAAGTACACACGCTCTCTCTCTTTCTCGCTCACCCTTACACCCTTATTGATTTAAGCATCGGAGTCCTTGCAGGTACCACCACTAGAGACGTTTGCGACCACCGTAGAAGCTCACTGGAGATCTATCCTTGTGTTCACCACACAACAATATATATATATATATATATATATATTCGTCTCAGAATGAACATCTGCAACTCATTGTAACAGCTCCCCACGGGATATCTAACGTCCTTCGTGCGGATGCTATGGGCTTGCCGTTCTTACGCTTGTAATATTTGTTTTTCTCTTCTTTTGCTCTCGATCCTTCACCAAAAAAATATATATGAAGTCAAGAAGGACGGGTGGATTAGCGTCTACGCCGGCCTCCAGTATATGATAATTAATGATTTTTATTCAATAAAACAAAAACGAGCACCACTTTAAAAGCGAAGGGTTATGTTTAATCTTTTTATATCTTTTATAATATAAACTATAGTTATATCTTGTTTTGACTTTTTCAAATTAGTTGCATGTTAGCTAAATTTTCATTGACTTAGTTGAAACATTACAAGGAGATGACTGACATTATTGTTGTTCTTATATTTTACACATTTCATCTCCATTTTGGAGATAAGCTGCTATTTTTTTTGCTATTTTGAGAGGGGTGCTGCTATTATTTTATTACTTTGGTTATTTTGCTACTAATCATTAGGCGCTAGTATAGTGGTTAACTTGTTGGTTAGTATCTTTTTTCCTTTTCTTTTTTTTGAAACAAAGGCATGCAGAGAGATCACAATCCCAACTATGTTGGCACCTCAAGTTCCATCAATCATCTGCAGCACGCCCAAAATGTTATATATTTTGGGTGTTAATATTTCTCTTACAGTCAATGCAATTATATATTTACTCATAGGAAAATGTTAGTTGTATGTTAAATTTCCTGCATATGTCATGCATGTGAAAATTTAAATATTCTTTTAAGTCATGATTTTTTATATTGGCACCCTTAATTAAATTAAAATCTTGGCTCTGCCCCCGGTAATGGAACAAATAGAATGAAGCATTTGAGAGAAGAACGAATCCAAGAAGCATATCCTAAAGTCAAAGGCGGTGCTTTGAAACAGTATTGTATAGCAACGGCCATAGCTATATAAAATATAACACTACTGTGGACATGCATTCGATAGTACAAGACATCATTTACATTTACATTTGCATTTACATTTAGCAAGCATGGCTTCCTTTGCCCCTAAGTTCTACACCACCTTTGTGTTGTTCTGCCTTGCCCTCCTCCTTTTGTCCACATGGAGTAAAACTACAACTACCTACCTAACTATTTACACATCTATTTCCTTAATTTTCATGGTTTTTTTTTTTCACTATGTTTTCCTTGTCATATGCAGAGGTTCAAGCAGATCTTTGTCAATGTCGTAGCCAGACATGGTCTGGACCTTGTTTAAACACGAATAACTGTAAAAATCAATGCATCAACGTGGAACATGCAGTTTTCGGGGCTTCTCACCAGCAGGGCATTGGTTTTGCGTGCTTCTGTTACTATAACAGCTGCCCTCACAAGTGCCACAAGTGATAGCTCCACCAAAGTCCAGCTTTTACATCTGCTTTCTTGCTCCACCAACGTCCTCCTTTTATATTTGCACTAAAATAATTGGAACAATATATTTTACTTTATGTCTTTCTTTCTCGCGTTGCTTCTGCCAGCCAGAGATATGTAATATGTTGTTGCTTCTATTTCAAATTCAATAATATTTCCACTGCAAGTGTCGCTACTAACAACTATAACATTGTGCCATATTTTCTCTCAAGTCTTAAGCCTTCAGGTCAAATATTTTTTAAATATGTTTTTAATCTTCATAGTAAATTTTGATCGTAGTCTTTCAAAAAAAATTGTCAGTTTTGTCTTCACAAATTTAATTATTTTAAAATGGTCCTATTACTATTTAGTTTTGACATAAACATCTAAACATGTCCTTTCAGCGTTCACTCTTACTGACATATGTAACACTTTTAAAATTTATAAGGATTAAAATTAACAAAAAAAAAAGTACTGAAATTAAAATTTGCTATATTTAGAAGGTACACAAGCATATTAAACCCAATATTTTTCCATTACAAAACATTTCCCAAAAGTGTAGCTGAAAGGTAAAAATGCTACCAACAAATGTATTTTCAAAGACATTTTGGAAACACAATAAAGACAAATAGCAATATCCAAATGTTAAATGTACAAATGTACACGACGGTGCATTGCTCTGTTTGAGAGCTTAAGTTGCTCTCTGGATTTACCAAATCAGATCTTTTTCTACTAGTCTAAATTTTGTTATACTGTTAAGCATTAAATTAAGGGGACAACAAACAGTTACAGTTTAATTTCTACATTAACATTGGAATTGTGGGCCTAGTCAAGTTAAGGCATAGGGAAGGAGGAAACTCTGAGAATTCATGTGATGAGGTTTAATGTGGAAGTTATTCAAATACGAAATTTCAGTGCAGAGGTAACCCTACATGCCATGTATAAATAGAATTTCTAGCTCATTCTGGTTCCAAGTTAGTTAGTCAGAATTAGAAGTTCACAACCACATAATCATCCCAAATCACATTAGGCCTCTAACATAAAACCCCAAATGATTTTCTGTAACACCAAGAGCAAAGCAAAGGAAATTCGTAGACTAAATCATTTAGAGTAGAAAGCAGCGCCATATGAAGCAATTTTATGAAGATTGCAAATGTCAAAATACAACAAAACAATCATTTCAACTATTTATAGATTTTCCTCATGTAGTTACTGGACATTTCAACTGTTAATAGATTTTTCTCATGTAGTTACCGGACAATGGACATTGTCTACCCTGAGAAGGGCAAAATCATTAGACATTAGACAGTCCAAACGAAGACTGAAATTTCAACCTCCACATTTTCAAAATCTCTGCAGAAGCCATTGCTCAATCAGCTTGAGAAGTACATTATTACAAACTAATTCAATAAAATAAAATTGGGTATACAGAAAGCTTCAAGGGAGGTAGTTTCCCTCACTCTAAGGGAAAACATCCACAAAAATTTAAAGTTCTCAAGATTCTTCTTCCCTTAGGCTGCGAATCCTAGCCCTCTGCTCAAGGAACTGTTCTTCTTCAGCACGTTTTGCAGCAAGGGCTTCCTCGTCAAGTACTCGAATTGGAAACCATTCTGGCAATTTTAACCAAGTTCCACTCCTCTCTAAATTCTCAATGTCTTGGTATATTGTTTTAGTGCGTTCTCTCAAAGCATCTTTCAATTTCAGAATAGCAAAATCCGCTGTTGTCCCGACAACAGCAAAGATGACAGAGTACCGGACTGCACCAAGTTGACCACCTAAAAATCCAAAAATGAAAACTACTTTTCATGCTTGTAACCTTTTGAGCTTATCACTAACCAATTTAAGCAAGAATTATTTACATGCACCTCACCACCAAGTAATGCATTTATCTAAATTTAAACATAATCTGCGAAAACTTTATCGATTTAACCATGGTTGAAACGGTAATAATTAAATTTTAATTTTTAATATAACATATTAAGTAACATTAAAAATAAAATGACATCATAATATGATATCCATAACTTCATAATATTAAAAATTAAACTTCACTTGTAAATGTCATCACTCAACTCATAACCCATAACTCATAATATACAATATTCAAATCAAACATGACACTAAATCAAATATGTCATAACATTTAAGTTCAATAAAAAACAATAATATCTATCAACAACTACAATTAGAAATTAAATAAATATACTTGATATGATTATCTATCATCAGAATATTAGGTTAGAATTATATCAATCATCATAATATTATTATTGAGTGTTTTCAATTAAAAATAAAAGTTTTTTTCCCAAGCACACCAGTTCAAACTGTTTTTTGGTCACATTTGGACCGGTTCAACCAGTTTTATACTGGCTCTCTATAAGACCAGTTTTCATGGTTAAATGAACCAGTCTGGTGACCGGTTCTCAGTTCAACTGGTTTGATCAGCCAGTTCAGTCCGGTTCTAACAACACTGCAATTAGGAGACACTCTCAACATTACCTTGGTCCTCTCCCAGGGCATGAACTTGCTCACCTCCACACCAACCCTAGCTGGTAACCTCGAAGAAATTTACCCTTAGCTAGACCCAGACATTGAAAATAGGTGGTAATCTAAGATATAGAACAAAATTGTTCTTGAAATAAACATGAAGCATTCTCTTCTTCCTTATAAGTAATTGATAACATAATAGCACATCCAAATTTTTCTTTTTTGATAAAAGTATCAATCAATTTCTATTTTTATAAGCAGCCCATGCCCATTGACTACCCTAATGAAACGTGTCTTTAGTACTAATGCCAAACTTTATGACAATGTTGGAATCATTAGAGAAAATTAAGGAGACAGAATAAAAAATTGAAAAAACTGAAAAGAAAAACGGAGCAACAATACCGAACATGAATGCAATATAGATCTTATCAAGCAAGAGTATTTCAGTCTAAATTGCTGGGAATGAGCTTTCAAATGGTCCTGAAATATGATATATGATACAAGTTGCAGCAAATAGATCATACAAATACAAAGAAAGTGTATGATAAGTAAGATGTAAATTTCATTTTAATATATCTAATAAAAAATCTGGTCAAGAACAGACAGATAAATCACAAGCATGCAGTAAAAGAGTGAGAGAAGGAAAAGCAGAACTAAACCTTGCAGACGCCCTAGAAGAGCACCAGTTCCAAATCCGGCTACAGCAGAGTTCAATATATCATCAGGTCCTGTTTTTCTAGTTGCAGTCACAAATTCACGTGCCCCTAACAAATTAAACATTATATTTCATTAAATTAGACAGAAAAGTGATCTAATAGCAAGATAAATTCATGGTTTTAACATTATAATTTAATAAAATTCCTTGTAGACGAATTGAACTTGAATCCTTGTAATTGACACAGGAAGTCCAAAGATAAAATCAATTATTCTAGAGCCACAATTCACAAAAGGGGAAGTAATAACTGCATTAGCGTTAAAATTAGAGAAACCCCACCCAAGCTATTGGAAAGAACTTACAAAATGGTGGCAAATATACAAACGAAAAAGCCTTGATTTTCTGTTAAAAATTATAGTCTCTTCTCAAGCAAGCAAATAGAGATTAACAAAATTCTTTCAAATACCAAAAAGCTATAATCAAGGGAAAAGAAGGTAATCAATTGTAAAATTATATAGAATTCACATCATGTGAGTTCTTTATGCCACTTTTTTTTGGTAAGAGAAGCCACTCGATGTTTATTTCCCACAATATCTCCCATCCCCATTCGAGTTTACAGTTTAAATATCCTTTGAGAATTCCTCTGGACATGCCATGCAATGAGTTATTACTATTATTAGTTTATTTTATTTGTGAGGCTTTTTGTAAAATTAACACTCTGTAACCAAGTATTTATTAGATCTAATCCTTTCTTTGCATCAAAGTATTCTTCCAAAAGTAGAACTATTGTTGCTCGCTGATAACAGTTGGGACAATTTTTCATGAGTATTAGTAATTAATTATGGAATTCTCTTTTGTTGTTCATTTTTCCCACTCTTAGAATATCTAAAGAACATTTTTCCTATTATTTATGAAGGTCCAAAACAACTTTAAATTTCACCTATCTACTTCATCAAAATGTTCCATAAAGCTAACAGCAAATTTATATATATGAGGTACTGGGGAAAAAATGGAGGTCACTCTCCAAGCTCCAATATAGACAGCACTCTACAACACAATTTAACATATTTCAGTTCTTTACAATTGGGGCTTACTACTAGGGCTACTCAAACAAACTAAATCAGGGCAAGTTCAGGCCAGTAACATGAAAAACCTCCTCCCCAATAATGAGGCCGTGTTTTTCTTTTACTAGCTACATAAAATAGATTCGCATCTTCTCATTTTTCATAAAAACATGGCAACACATTGTGAGAGAGAAAAAGGCATCAACAGCTTCTGCACAAAAATGGTGGAGCTATCTGAACCATAACATGATACTGTCATGTGAAAAAATGAGAAGGTTCCTAGTCCATAAAAATCAGTAGCAAATCAACACAGTCATGGATTCAAAACACGCCGGCGCGCCGCATCAATCAACACAAACAACACCATCAAATACAAAATAGGACAACATATTTCCAAAACTGTAACAACCAAGGATCAGATCAAAAGAAAATCCAACAATTACCGCAGTAGCAACCCGTGACGATGGCAAAATTCGTAGCATAGCTAGCACACACGTTAGCAAGACCAAGAGTTTTTCGATGCTTCGAAATTAACCCAGCTCCAGCACCAGCAACCCCTGCCCCCAAAGAATCATAAACATCATAAATACGTACAAACACTCTCTAACCCCTCTATCTCTCTTTATCCTCAAATCCTCAAACTTAAGTGAGTCTGTGATTGATTTTACTTAAATTTAATCTTAATCATAATTAAATAGTCAACATTAGCTCCTCTAACTTAATTGTGTGTGTGTGTGTAACTGTGTATAATTGTATATAAAATAAAATTAATTATTCATCATGGGCATGAGGTCCCAATGGAAAACTTAGCTTAGTTTTATTTTTTCTTCTTTTCAATTTTCGGAGACAAGTTTGTGGGAATATAAAATAAGCAACAACATAATAATAGAGAGAAAAAGAGAGAGACCTGCAAGGAGGGTTGGAATAACGATTCGAGGTTTCCAGGCATGAGAGGAAGACGGTGAAGGAGGGGAATTGTTAAGTCCTCCATCTGGGGCTTCTTCGTTCCCAGAACCCATTTTTTCTTCTTCTTTATTTTATCAATCTACGATTGTTTTGTATGGTTTTGTTTGATTTGATGGGTTGATGGACCACTCGCTGATTTCTGTGTCACTCCCAAATGCAGTTTAAGTGAGAGAGTTCGTGAGGGATTGATTGAGAAAAGGGTTTGAGTTCTCCTCAATTGGGCTAAACTATCACGTAGTTAACCCAACCTACATTGGCCCACCACCACCTGCACTGCAGCATGTTTTCTCAGTGTTATTTTACAAGAAATTATTTTTAGAGACAGTTTCTTATAAATTTTTTTTATGAAAAACTACTTTTATTTTAAGAAAAATTGTTTTTAAAATTTTTTTAATACGTTTGTTTAGGTTTTTTTTTAAATTTCAAAATTCTGATTATTTTGAAGAGTTATTTTAGATAGTTTATGAAGAAAAGCTACATTTATAATTATCTTTTAGAATAAAATATATTTTATAATTATAATTGAATAAAAAATAAATTTTATTTTATATAAAATGCAAAAAATTAAATTATTTTTTACTAGTATCTTAGTCTGTGAATTGCATAGGATAAATATTTACTTTTATATAGTTAAAATTCATAGTAAATAAATATTTTTGAATATATAAATTATCTTATAAATAAGATTTATAATAAAATTTTTGAATTTATAAATTATATTTTATATTTAAAATAAAAAATTAAATTATGATATAAGGTTATTTTTAACTATTAACAATTTCTTTCAAAATTACTCTTGAAATTTAATTTAGCAATAAAGATAAAATAGGATACATCGAAAGTAAAGAACAAAAGATCAAGTATAGAGAAATGTTATTTGTATAAAAAAATTTACAATGAAGAGAGAGAAAAAGAGAAGGAGAGAGAAAAGTGAAATCATTATAAATAAATTTGAGAATCCATTCACAGGTTTGGATTACACGTGGTAAATCAAGAGTAAATTTCAAGGTTTGGATGACACATGTCATTTACATAAAGGTTCGAATAGCGCATGTCATTATTTGGTGCTTCGTAAATATTTGGTTCGGTTACATACCATAATTATAATCATTACAATTATTACATTAATTAGTTTTAAATAGCAAATTTTGAATTTTGAATTTAAAAATTCTATTAAATAACTACCTTTTAAAACACTACCTTAATTATAATTAAAAATTCTATTGGTCATTTGACTTAATTAGAATAACTAATGAGGATAATATATATAGTTTCCTTAATTATTTTCGAAATCAAGGATAAACTAACGAGTATTTTCTATTTTTTCAAAAATTATATACTTCATCAATAATTTTTCACTTACATTCATCCTAATTTTGTCCTAAATAGAAATCAATAAATAATTTTACTTAATCGTTAATTTTTTACTTACATTCTACTATTTATGACAATAATCCAATATGCGTTTCAATGACAAAAATTATTATTATTATATATTTTAAGTATACTTTGGGAAGATATTTTTGTATAATTTTTAAATTAATTTGTAAGTGTAATTATAATAAATTAATTTAAGATGTTATTTTTTTAAAATTTTCCAAAATGATATAACTGGTATGTTTTTATACTAATTAGTTTCTTTTTTCAAGACAATTATTTGTAGGTAGTGTAAATGTTATAATTTAAAAAAGAAACCACATATTATTTATAATGCTTCCAAATTTCCATAAATATATAAAGGTCCATGAAACTGTAATTAAATTATTGTCATAAATACAATCCAATTTCAATTCTATTATGATTATCGATTGTTGATTATTGATACGTTTTTAAATTAAATTATATTAATTAGCATTGTTTTAGTCAATATTGGATAATTATAAGATTTCTAATTAATATTAATTACACAAATAACTAATGTTTGGATAAATAAATAATTAAAAATTCATAAAAATAAATATATTTATATATTATAAAAGAAAGTTTTGCTACATAGGCAGATGTCCTGTGACATTACCATATTCATTATTTCTTTGCCTAAATTTCATCAATTTTTTGTTTTATTTTTTCATTCATAAAAACAAATTATTATGTTTAATTATGGTAAAATTATAGTAATTATAATAATTAAAATAATTATAACAAGTATATATTATGATTACATTAATCAATTAAATCATTAAATTTTAAATGAATTTCAATTTTATATAATAAGATAATTAATTTATTAAATTTTATGAATTTTTTTCTATAATTATGGTAACTTTTTGTTTATTATCATGATTTTATAACAATTTAATATAAATATATATTATAATGATAATAAATTATTATATTATCTTAAATACTAACATAATGAATAATGATCGATTATATTATTATTATTATATTATATAAACAAAGGTTTTGCCACGTATGCAAATGACATGTCACAGCACCACATTGATTTTTTCCTACCAAAATATTACTAAAATTTTTTATTCTATTTTTTAATTCATAAAAATACATAATTATATTATTATATCATATAAACGAAGGTTTTGCCACGTATGCAAATGCCACGTCACAGCACCACATTGATTTTTTTCTACGAAAATATTACTAAATTTTTTTATTCTATTTTTTAATTCATAAAAATACATAATTATAGTAATTAAGGTAATTACAATGAGTATATATTATGATTTGAAATAATTAAGGCAGTTATGATCATCATATATATGTTTTAGTTAAAATAGTTAAAATTATTTTAAATTTAGATAATTAGATTATTTTAAACTAATTAGAATAATTATTATCAATATATATTATTTTAAAACTTTCTCTATATATATTTTGAAATTTGAAATATTTGTATAGTATTACAATTTTATTCAATAAATTAAATTAAAATAATACAAAAAAAATTCACTTGATAATAATGAGTTACGATAAAATTATATTACAGACAACCTAGAAAATTTTTATCTAGAATCTAGAGTATCTAAGTTTCGAATATTATTAAATTGGTACTTTAAATTTTTTTAATTTATGAAAATACATATTACATATACATACATACATAACTACAATAATTAAGGTAATTACAAATAATATAAAATGATTACGACTAATATATTGAAAATTATTTCTGTTTTTATTTCATTTGGGTTCTTTCTATCTTTATATACCAATAAATCAAAATTGAAGGCATTCCATATGTCCATATTTTTCGTTTCCTTCCTTCTTCTTATCTGTTTAGGGCAACATATTGTGAAAAGAGTTAGTTTTCAATTTATTGCGTTGGCATTATAAATTGACATTTTTATTCTTCTCCCACTCTTTCTAATATATGGAATTCTTCCTTCTTTGTGTCTAGGGCATATTTTGGTGTCATTGGAAAAGGTAAACAATTAGTCTATTTTATTACTCTCAAAATTTTATGTATTGTTTATGTGTTTTGTTTTAACTTTTGGGATGATCTCCCACTTTGTTTTTAATTTCATTCTTAAAACATTGAATCTTTATTCAGGACATTTTGCTCATGAAGAATAAGGTAAGCATTAAATCTATTTCATATTGTTCTTCATTTCTTTTCCGATTTATGAAATTTTTTCTTTTTTTGTGTTTAGGGCATATTTTGTCGCCATTGAAAAAGGTAAGCAATTAGTCTATTTTATTGTTCTCAAAAATTTTATTTGGGTTTTTGTGTTTTGTTTTTCACTTTTGTGGTAATCTCCCACTTTTTTTATATTGCATTCTTAAACCATTTTAAATTTTATGTTTTTTGTTTCCAATTTATGTTTTTTATAAAATTCTTTATTCTTTGTATTTAAGACATATTTTGCCTGTAAAGAATAAGGTAAGCATTCAATTTATTTCATTGTCGTTTATTTATTTTCTTGTCTTTTTTATGAAATTCCACCTTCTTTGTATTTGGGGCACATTTTGTTACCATTGGAAAAGGTAAGCAATTAGTTTATTTTATTGTTCTCAAATTTTTTATTATTGCTTTTGTGTTTTGTTTTAACTTTGGGATGTTCTCCCACTTTTTTTTATTGCACTCTTAAACCATTTTAAAATTTATATTTTTTGTTTTCAATTTATGTTTTTTATGAAATCCTTCATTCTTTATATTCAGGACATATTTTACTCACGAAGAATAAGGTAAGCATTGAATCTATTTCATTATTCTTCATTTCTTTTCTTATTTTTTGTGGGTTTTTTTTTTCAATTTTTGTGGTAATTTCCTACTTTTCCAATTGCATTTTTAAACTTTTTAAAATTTATGTCTTTTATCTCCAATTGGTAATCTGGTTTTCAATTAGTTTAGAGATTTCTTTTACGCTTTTAATTTTTTGGTCTAAATATTTTACAATTTGGTTATATTTTTAATTGAAAATGTGTCACTTTTAAATAAAAATATTTTTTTTAAAATGCTTATGTTGCTTGTGTTTTTGTCTAATCCAAAATCCTTTTTAAAACATTACTAAGATATGTGTTTTAAACCTTATGGATTCTCACTCGATAAGTTATGGATTCACTTTATATATTTGGTACATGTTCAATAATAGTAATGTTGTACCATGTTTCTGAAGAGAGTTTAGGTATTATTTTTAACAATGGTGTATCTTGATATTCAATATAATGTATTTTATTTTGAATTTGTACATAACAGTGGATTTGATCATCACAATCTTACTAATGCATTATATTTGTTTTTGTAGCAGCTTTTTCTTGCAGTATTTTTTTTTATGACATTGTTTCATCTACGTTCCACATTTGCTTAATGGATGAAAGGGAGAAGAGTTGTTTGACTTAAATTTCAAATAAAGATATATGGGAGCAAGATATAGATTCCATATATGTCACTAATTAATATATAGATCTCAATATTTAAAATGTATTTTTATACAATGATTGAAAAATCTACATGAAAACATATTAAGATTTAGAGGTAATACTTAATCATATAAAAATAAAAATTTTACATTAAATATATTAATATTTAAGTCTTAGATGCGAATAAAAAAAAAGTTAAATCAAGAATATATCATACAAAAATTAATATTTTACATCAAAGCATATTGATATATAAATAAAAATTACTAATATTTAAATTTTAAAGTAAAAAAATACCACTAAGATATTAAATATTTTACATAAAAATATATTAATATCTATATTATTATGATAGAAACTTCAATTTAATTAAATATTTAGTTTCAATTATAACAAAATTTAAAAAATACTGAAAAAATTAATGACACTTTGAAATTAATAATGAAATTATAAATATATTTATACCTATTTTTTAAATAAAAATATATAATTATATATTAATTAAAGCAACTATTTTTTGTTATTTGTTAATTCATAAAAATACAAAATTATATTAATGAAGGTAATTACGGCAAATATATATTTTGATCTGAATTAATTAAAATAATTATGACTAACATATATAATTTAGATTTACATTAACTGATAATATTAATATATATTTTGATTCAAATTTATAATATATTTAAATTAAAATTACTTTTAAAAGATAAATAATATTATAATCTTTTCCACATAGAATAATTTTACATTTTTTAATTATTTTTTAAAATTTTAACATTCTATAATTATCATTCTTAAATATCATATATTAATTCATTAATTTGTACTTAAAATATCACACTTAAATTATAAATTAATATAAATAAAGTAAAAATATTAATCCATAAATAAAAAATAACATAATTTTTGAAAAAATACCTGACATTTTTTAATATTTATTAATTTATTATAAATATTTATTGTTACTACTATTATATGAATTAATATAAGTTATGCTTATTTATTTAGTATTTGTTTCTCTACATTGTCTGCGTAGCATAGTTTTTTGCATGTTGCATGGTCACAAGTGTAATATCTGTTTCTTGTTAATATGTGGATAAGTGATTGAATAATTAAAAAGAGAAAATTCAATTTAATTTTCAATAAAAAGAATTAATTAAAACTTGTGGTTGCTTTTCGTGAAAATTTCTGTAGAAGAATTCTGTCGGAATTTGACGCAGACAATTTAGAGAAACAAATACTTACCATCTTTCAGCATTATTTTAAGATTTGCCAATGCATCTATGCAAGATTACATTTCTGAAGATTTATCTCTCCAACATAAAGCCTAAATAATTATAGTGAGAATTCACAAATGTAAGGGAGAAAAAGGGCAATGCCTTTTTTTTTTTTTTTATATATCAGAAAAAGGGCAATGCTATTAGCTGCTTGAAAAATTTTCCATTTAGAAACAATATGTCCATGCACCTTTTGGTACATAGATAACCATATATAAAATAAAGAAATGAATCTTCATTTTCCACCGCAGGGAAGACGAAAGTAGCCATGAACTGGTGCCATGTACAGTTTATTGAGTTAATGAAATTGAAAATGAATCTAATAGCTAAAGCTGAACTCTTAGAACTGGAGGTTCCCTCCTCAGTCTTCATTCTTGAATCATGTATTTCTGGATAATGATGTTTCTTGCTCCACATCTCCGCCACTTACTCCTTGCTTACTGTCAGAATCACCTTTGCGCGCGGAAGGTTCTGCCTTCCTATCTTTTGGTCCAGGACTATGCCTTCTCTTGTGTTCTATAGAACATTTTGTATGGAACAATTGTTAAAATTTAAACATAGAAATCTAGAAAAATACTATATGAAATAGTTAGAAGGTAAAAACAATACTTTTACTAGTAATTGCTTGTCGAGTCATTGCCAAGAAATCTTCCCATTTGAACTTACACAGTTCCCTCTTTTCCTCTTCGGGAAGTTCAAAATTGGGCTCTCTCCCACACATGAAAGCAGCCCTTAAAGAAATAAAACATACAAAGTAGGTCATAGTTAATATAATGAATAACATAAAAATCTAATATGATACAAAACCTCTCCCACTTTGTAATGGATGAAACATTTTTTTCATATATTTTATACTA
Source organism: Spatholobus suberectus (assembly GCA_004329165.1). NCBI lineage: Eukaryota > Viridiplantae > Streptophyta > Magnoliopsida > Fabales > Fabaceae > Spatholobus > Spatholobus suberectus. Next base: position 33,540,297 of record CM014730.1, read on the forward strand.
TTTTGCAAGTAGAGTTTATATTCATTTATTGATGTTCAAATCTCTTCTTTGAGTTTGAGCATATTGAGATTTCTGAAGCTAGATTGCATAATGAACTTTGCATACAAGTAGTCAAGTTAAATGTAGAATTGGTGGCTTGGCTACATACACCGTAGTCAAAGCGGCAGAGTAACATTAATGTGTAAAACTGTAAATGTATAGAGAATGTGGAACTACTAATATGCAGACTTGTCACTGTAAATGACTTTCAAACTATTAAAAAATAAAAATTATCATACACATGCATGCAAAATGAATCAAGGTAACTCCCTAGGAAACTCAATGATCTTTCTCCTGAGGCAATGTTTCTACCACAAAATCAGAAAAGAGAGAAAAAAATAAAAAATAAAAAGGGCAAACCAAGAGAGTAGGTGCTGCACAAAGACAAATAGGATCACTGTAGTTACTACTACAGCCCTGCAAAATATTAGACTAGCAAAAAAGATTGTGTATTGATATGGTAGAAGAAGGTCTAATGGTAAAAATCAAATACCCCAAAATGTACATATTACTATAAATTTGTTGGGAATCAGTTAGTTATCTGAGGGTTCATATGTGAGCAAAAGCAGCAGCTAAATTTGGCAGTTTACCAAACACAACTGTAAGAAATGCATATTTTCTATATGCTTCAGAATCATCTAAAGAGACCATTATTGGTATTAACATGCTACAATTCAAAGCACTACCTGTCATATAAGTGAGCAGCTTCTTCCTGCGATCCAACAGTCCCCAGGTGGATCTGTTTCTTGTCCACTTTTATGGCTGCCTGCCACTTCATATTTTTGAAATAGACCCCTCTCAAGAAGCATGGTTCTTGATTATGGACATGTTTTCTTGAATGTCGCTTTCGGCGTTTAACAGGTGGCCCTGAAAGATGCCAGTTCAATAAGTAACAGGCATATATAGCCAATAAAAAGCTAAGAGAAAACTCAATGCTGCTTGAAAACGGAGATAGAGACAAGTAAACTGTAAATGCATGTCAGCTGAATTCATGAATGCTTATGATCAAATTAACTTTCTGCTTATAGTAGTAAACTGTAAATGCACGTATGCTGGATTCATGTATGCTTATGATCAAATTAAATTTCTGCATACAGTTCCTATCTGTCAATTAATCCATGACTTGCTCCACGATGCCAGATACCATTGATATTGCATAGCACAACACTCGATGTTAATTAAGGGTTTTGTGCAAAATGATATTCCAGTATAATGGATTTCGGTGAAGTTAAATATAATCATTGCAGTTAATGTTTAAAAGGTCATGTAATGAATAGATGATGAATTAAACAAGAAATTGTAGATTTCCAATTAAACATGATTAAATAAGTTTGTTTAGCATTTATATCTGAATATAAGGGGGAAAAATCAACATTATCAACAAACGAGGTCTAATTGTGTAGGCTCCAATTTAAGAAATAATTAGACTAGCGGCTATCAAATCAGGAAAAAAGGACATACATGATACATCAGGAAAAATGTACCACAGTTCCTTCTCACATGAGCACCTTGTGCATTCTGTGGCAAGACTGATTCTTCAATCTTCAGTTACAAAAGAACTCATCTTCATGTGTTGTATAAGGTTTTTTATGAAAGTAAAATACATAATATCTGCCCACTAGACGTTGGTCTATAAACTAGCTCCAACAAATGGATTAGGTAAGCTGACTAGAATAGGTCAATTCTTCTGAAGTTTATTAAAAAGTTAGGATTATCTAAGTTTTACTCCTTATCAAATTCCATTCTTCTATGTTATTTCAAGTCATATGAGTTTTCCCATTATGCTTACTCTTTTCGGTGTATGCATATGCAATTCATAAAGTATAGAATTAGCAAATACATTAAAAGAAAAAATCTCTGTAAATAACACAAAACAAATTGGGGGAGGGGCACTTTGTAACGGAAACAACATCTATGACCAGGTCAACTTAGTCATCATAAACTAAATCAAATACAACCGGCTAAAAGAAAAATATATCTCCTAAAAAACAAACCTATGCTTTGTTGACTAGGTTGCTCTTTCAACGAGCTAGAACCTTCTACATTTGATGATCCTGATTCATCTTTCACAATAGTGTTCTGGGAAACACAAACAAAAGAGTATTAGTACAAGTTCCTCATTTTCTAATATATGAATAATAGATAGAATACCTAGGGATGGACTTTCTAATTTTATCAATTTGGTAAACATCTGTTCTTATGTCTTAACACGTCTGTTCAACATGCTAATTGATCTACCAGTTGATGGCAATCAATCTATAACTTCAGCTAGATTCTAGTATTAAACAATAGCATATTGCGAATTTAAAAGAACTCTAGAACTTAAAAGAACAGAAGATCAGTAAAATCCTATTATTCCGTCTTTTAGTTAACATTTCTTCAATCACAAGTAAGTAGTAACATTGATTCTTCCAACAACAGAAATTTCCACACTCGCACTAGTAGACTTGCTTGAAAACCAGAGGGTCTAACTAGACTCATATATCCAGAAGTTTAGTATCTTTTCAAAGCTTTAAATCTTTTTCCTGTTCAAATTCAGCATGAAGCTATATTTTGTGCCTTTTACACAATAAGCAATTAATGCAGACAGGATAAATAACCAAATGCCATCTTCTTTCTTTATTACTTTCTCTCTCATGAGGTACAAGTATTAGGTTCACAATTCACATATGGAAAAAGGTTATCTAGTTCATTCAGCCAGTTGGAGAAGACAAGAGACAAAACTTGCATAAAGATCACTTTTACAACTTACTTTTGTCCAAGAGGTTTTTCACTGTTATTTTTACTAGAACACCATATCTTGCTACCCAAAATGCCTAAACAACTAAGCAACATAAATGCAAATTATTATGTGGAAATCTATGGGCTTGTTGAACCTAGTCATACATAGAGAATAGGAAAAGTATCATACAACACAGGAAACAAGTGGATTGTGGAGATCCTTATATCAATGTACAGTGGTGAAAGTATTTAAACATTTTCAATGATAGAGAATGTTATAAATGATGTCAAAGTTTTCTTTATAACCTGATGCTTCAATTTGACATGCAGCAATAAATTAAAATACAAAAAGTACATAATCTCTTTAGAGAAATTAAGCCTGAATGACACTGATCCATGTTCACTGAAATGGTATACCAAAGAAAAAAAAATAAGTCCCGACCCAAATAAATAGCAAGAAGACCAACAACCTCAGGTATCACTTTTATAGAAAATAATTAAAGCATCAAAACAGAAGTATATGATCATTCACGGTAGTAACTGTGTTCCTACACTGTCCAGGATGCTTCCAATATCCGAAACATTAGATTGTTCGCTCTTAGGTTTAGCTTGCTGACTTGAAGTTTCAGCACCAGTTAGATTCTCACAGTATAGAGGAAGGGGAGTGACAAATGAACTGTTTCCTGCAAGGCCCAATCAAATTAGTAAATAATGTCAATTAAATTTTTGGTACAACTCATAGCAGACTCAAGGCTACAAAAGGCATAAATTATCTTGCTTCCATAATAACAGCCCAAATTAAATGAAATATGTTATACGACATTTACCTGAGCACAGTCCCAAAAGTCTGCGTCTTCTCAAGCTTACCATTGTTAGTTCCAATCTACTTACCAAGTTATGCCAGCACAATGGTTAGTTTCCTGCACTACCAACTTCCCTTCAATACAGAAGGAAGTGTACCTAAAACACAAATAGAAGAGTTTCAGGGAGAAGAAACGAATAAGTTAGAATTATAGAGAAACAAAAAAAGTTTCAAACTTGGTAAGACATTGTAAAACTTTAAATGGAAAAATTTAATTATCACGTATTTATCATCAGTAAACCAAAATAATAAATTTACTACCAATGAGTAATGACTAAAGGAATCTTAGAAAGATCTACTTATGTAATAAAAGTGACAACACCACAAGACTAACATTGAAGAATAAAGACATTAATTAAACATTGAGAAAGATATCCCAAAACAAGGTTTAGCTCAAAATTTGACCCTGCTTTGACCTATATGCAATGCAATCAAAGTGATTATGCCTCCATGCTTAGACCATCTTGGTCAAACCCATACATAAACAAACTTATACAAATGCAGACAAACCTTGAGCACCATACAATTTCAACCACCGTTATCCAGAATAAAAAAAACCTTTATCATTAACCACTCAAATCAGAAATCCAATATAACATAAAGTACAATTAGCCCCTCAAAACACACCGACAATAAACTCTTCCCAAAAACAAATAAAAAAATGCAAAAAAAGAAAAAAAAATCTCTTTTTTACAAAATAAAGTTCATACAATTAATTTATCCACACCCCTATTAAACGAAATTCAAATAGGAGAGAAAAAACAAAAACAAAAACAAAAGCAATTCACCCACAAAAGCACCACCTTGATATGAACTCCAAAATTCTCTGCTTTGGGGTTGAAGTCAACCCCATCAACCTACCACCTTTTCAAACAAAGAATCCAAAACCCAATTGACCACACACAGCACAAACCAAAACACACGTTCACATAAGCCACAAGACAAAAATTCAAGAGAACCCCACAGAGCCAAAAGAGAAAAAGATCAAGTTTTCAAGCCTTCCAAACCCATAAAAACAATGAGCACGAGGACCCGAGACCAACAATGAAAGGAAGTCATTGTTCGTTGGTACCTCAACACACAGAACCTCAGGTAAGAAAATGTTGGTACCCACTTTTGAAAATAACGTAAAGAAGGTGGTGGTGGTGTGACATACGAGGTATCTATGTATGTGTGTTGTTGTTACAGATGCATCTACCACCTTTTGATGTTTGGTGTGCTTTTCTCCCACGGCCTCGAGTGTTTTGTGTGCCGTATGTGAAGGGTGGCGGAGTGATTGCGTGAAGAGAGCGAAAGTTGTGAGGGAGAGACAGAGAGAGTGGACGTACGTAGCTGCTGCTGTTTGTTTTGCCTGCTGGGATGGTAGTTTGGTTTGGTTCAAATTTTCAATGCCTATCATATGATTGTCCTTTAAAAGGGGCCAGCAAATAGCAATCTGGTTGTTAGGTGATTAAGAAACATGGCAACTTTACCATATTGCCCTTTTGACATTTTATAATATTTATTTATTTGACCATTTTAGTCAAAGTATTGTATAGGATAAATATTTAATTATATATAATTATAATTATAATTTATAATAAAAAAGTGTCTTTAAATTTATAATTTATACTATAATTAAAATTATACTATAATTAAAATTCATAATAAATGATTAAATATATAAATTATATTTTAGATTTATAATAAATAATTTAAATTGTGATATGAGATTATTTTTAAATTGAAATGGATAAATGGTTAAGAAAATTAAGTATATCTTCTACCTTCTGTATATATAAATTAGAATAGTTGTCTTGAACAAGTACATTTTTAGGATGTATTCTTTAATGAGAGAGTTTTTAGATATTTTTCTTCACCAGGAGTGTTTTAATAAAATTTCTTAGCCCCTTATCTCTTTCAATTTATCTTTTCCATCTTTATTTCTTATAATGGCCCACGACTCGGTCGGCCTTACCCCAATGTCACTTAAGCCACTTCGTACTCTATACTCGTGGCTTGTGGGGCTGTGTAGTGGCCCACGACTCGATCTACCTTACTCTAGCGTTGCTTAAGCCACTTCGCACTTTGTACTCGCGACTTGTGGGGCTGTGTAATGGCCTATGACTCAGTTGGCCCAAAAGAAGCTTAGCCCTGCCTGGAATCCTCTCGCGACCCCCCCAGTTCTAAGTTTAGAAGCTCCATATTTCCTCACCAAGATTCTAACCTAATACGACGAGAAGGGAAAGATCCACGTCTATGGCGATTGAGGGGTCCATGATGGTCGCCCTTAAGGCTCGACAAGATAAGCCTGGAAGAGAAAAGACTGGATACGTAGTGATCCTTGGACACCATGATCGTCACCCCTCAAAGTATAAGTAGCCATTCTGTTCTAAGTTTAGGACATCTTCTTCACACTAACTGCGAGGACCTACCTAGGGGATTACTATGTTTAGGGACTCTAGAGTGATTTTAAGAACATTTCTAAACTGAATTTTAATATTTTAAAAAGAAATTATTAATAGTTAAAAATAACATTGTATCACAATATAAATTATTTATCATAAATCTATATATAATTTATATGTTCAAAAATATTTATTTATTATGAATTTTAATCATAATATAATTTATATATTCAAAAATATTTATTTATTATAAATTTTAGCTATATAAAATAAACATTTTTTGTGTATTGCACATGTTAAAATACTAGTTAAGTATATAAATAAAGACGAAAGAAGAGTAATTTGAGATAATTGGAAAAAAAATATTTTTGGCTAATTACAGGAATAGTGTGTGAAATGCACCTTGTAATGAGAAAAGAGAAAATCTCTAATTGATAGAATGGGGATAATAAGAGTTTCACTCTCCAAATTAGGGATTCTAAATTATAAGATATTAAGATATTAATTATCATGCATTGTAAATGTAAAGATTTTTATACTATCATTTAACTAGAAATTATCTTAAATAAGGCTTTAAAAATAGTAATTATAACCGATATGGTGTGATATGATTAACATATAATCATGTTTCTTAAACAGGTGATTAGATGTTTGATTCTTAAGTTCATGCATATGAAAGAGTATCTATTAACAAAGATCAACCCCTTAAATAAACTCTATATCTTGAAAAATTAGTCTTTAGCTCTCGATTGGTATACCCTAGACATCAAAAAAATAGTAATTATAAAAGTTAATAAATTTCCTATATATGATAATCAATGCATTTTAATTAAATTCAAAAAGTAATTCATCTCAAGTATAAAAATTATGGAAATAGATGTTGTAATTTGAAATAGTGTTTGGTGATTCAAAAGAATTATTTAGACAGCGTTTGGGATTGTATCTATCATCAACTATAATATATTAAATAAAAATAAATATAATTAGTATTTTAATATGTTCAATGTATATCATAAATTTTTATTTTTATATGATTAAAATTTATAATAAATAAATATTTTTGAATATATAAATTATATTACAATTAAAATTTATAATATATAAATATTTGTGAAAGATTTATGAGAAATAATTTATATTGTTATACAAGGTTATTTATGACTAGTATTTTAGCTTGTGTAATGCATAGGATAAATATTTATTTTATATAACTAAAATTTGTAACAAATAAATCGTATAGAATATATAAACTATATTATAATTAAAATTCATAATAAATAAATAATTTTGATACATTATATTTAAAAAATATTGAAATTTAATTAAAAACTAAAGCTATTGCAAAAGATAAATTAAAAAAGATAAAAGATTAAGAAAAATTCTTAAAAGGCTCTTGTTGAAGAAAATTTCTTAAAAATGCTATCATTAAAGAATGACAACTAAAAACGCTCTTGTGTAAGATAACTATTCTAATTTATATAGAGAGAGGATTATTGACAATTTTAAAAAAAAATTATTGAAATTTAATTTAAAAATAAAGATGAAAAGGATAAATTAAAAGAAATAAACAGTTGAAAAAATTAAGTATACAAATAAAAATAAAAGAAAGTGATTTAAAATGATCGATAAGATTTTTTTTGAAATAATTATTAAATCAAATTAAACTTGTAACTAAAATTAAGAAATATATTTAAAAAGAATAAAAAAATAAAATAAAATGCTCAGTGTATAGTGTCATCTGGACGAATATCCTACGGCCAAGTTAGAAGATATATTTCAAATTTCAAAATCCAAAAGGAATCGTAACATTGAAAAGGGAAATTAGAAAGAGATTAAAAGGGGAACGAATTTCAGGTGGTCACGAATTTAATGTTGGATAATTTGTTGAAGCAATAATTAATGTAAACATTAATACATAATAGTATACTAGGGGAAAGAAAGACATTTCGTACTTCTCTTCATTTTTTAAAAATAAAAATAAATTAAAAGAGAGAGAATGTAGTGGATAGTTTAAAAAATAGTTAAAGGATAAAATAGTAGATAATTTAGAAAATAATTAAAGCATATAATAGTCCAATAAAAAATGAAGACCAAAAGAGGGAATCTTCTTTATTATAATTATAAATTATAAATATAGATTATAGAAGTTATAGATAACTAGACCAACTAGTGGTTCGTACAAGTGACACTACGCTTGAGTCTCTTAAGCACGTGGTTGGAGATTTGAATCTTGATTGGTGCGTTTGGAGAAATTTTTGTTGGGAGGGGACAACTCACCTATAAATGCAAACAAATCCTTTAGAGGAGTTAGGAGGGGGTAGCCCATAGCGGTGTAAATGAACTGAACTATTTGTGGACTATTTGAGTTCGACTTGTTAAATGCTCATTCAAGCTCATTTATTTAATTAAATAAACAAACTCAAGTTTGAGAATTGGTTCTGTAACACCCCTATTTTTGCATAACAAATTATTTTCCTAATTATTCTGTATTTATTTTTGAAGAACCAGATGGGAATGTCAAAAGTTTGATCCCTATGGGTATGCTCATATTAGTGGGTAGTACTTAGTTTAGATTTTTAATAATTTTTAGGAAATAGAGTCTAAAAAAGGATAAAATGACTATTTTGCCCCTAAAAAAACTAAATAATTGAGAAAATAGATAAAAAAAGTTAGAAGTGTCTAAAATTTATGTTTAAGTCATTTATGTGCTTAAAATAATTAATAATAATTTTAGAAGTTTTTCGAAAATTTATTAAGACAATTTTTGTGAAATGACCAAAATACCCCTGGTTCACTACGAGAGCAGACCAGAGACTTTTTGACTTCAAAGTATTTTAACAATTTTATACTAAGTATATTTTAATTATAAAAACTTTATTTGAGAGAAAAATGGTGAAAAATGTAACATTCTTATTTTCAGTTTTTCAACTATTTTTCTAATATTTGATTATTTAATTCTGAAAAATCAAGAGGAAATTTCAAATTTCTGATCCCCACCATTATGCTCAGAAATTCAAGAGCTTTTTAATCATGATTTTTAATAATTTTTCTGAACCAAAGCCTAGAGAAATTAGAAAATGACAACTTTGTCCCTGTTACTCAATACTAAGGGCTAACATGAGAAAAAGATTTAATTGACATTAGAATGTAAATTTGAGCTTGGAATCATCTCATATATATTAAAATATAATTTTGAAAATTTTCTGGGAATTTTCTATAATTCCTGTGTAAAATGACCAAAATGCCCCTAGGTGCCCGATAAGTCAGCCAGTATTGGTTTGACATCCAAAAATGGTGAAAATGATAATTTAAGTTTATTTATTGGTGAAATATTTAATTTTATAATTTTCATAAAAATTTTGGTATTTATGGAATTAAAATGAATTTATTATGAATTTTTTAACTTAAAAATACAAAATAAATAGATAAAATTTGAAATAAATTAATAAAAATTAAAATTAATTATTAGAAATTTATTTTTGATGAAAAATAATGTATTTTTCCATTTTTACATTTAATTGCATTTTCTTGATATTAAAAGTCAATTTTTTCAAGTTTAGGTGATGTTATCGATACCAGTTAATTTACCTGCAGATAAAATTGACATCTAGAAGCTGGACAGCTAAGGGAGCACGTCCACAACCTAGGAATAGTTGATTCATCACCCTATTTTTTATATGTATCCCTAAATTAATTAAAAATAAATCAAAAATAAGATTTATGACACAATGGCTTATATCATCAAAGTGGACACCTAAGCCTTCTCTTCCTTTATAAATGCCTCCCATCCTTCGTCATTTTTCACACACCTCTCCCTCTCTCAAGCCACCAAATTCTTAGAGAGCTTCTCTCTCTAGAAGAAATTTTCTTTTACTTTGCTTTTATGCTAAAATTTTACTAGTTTTCCAACAACTAGTAAAGTTCTCTTCCTAGGAGCTTTGCCTCAACAATTCCATCCTCTTCATCAACCACCTTAGAGGTAATGGGGGGAGTGGGGTTGGTTCTAAATTATTATCACTTTGCATGTTGGTAGGAAGGGTTTTCCCCTAAACCCGTTTAGGCTTAAGTTTTATTATTATTATTATTGTTGTTATATTGTTTAATGTTAAACTTGGGTTTTTGCTAAGTTATTACTTTGCCCAAATTTAGATTATTAAATCATAATTGCTAAGATGTTACTCTGCTCAAATTTAAATTATTAAATTATACTTGCTAAACTGTTACTCTACTTAAGTTTAGAAAATTAACATGCACTTATTAAGCTGTTACTCTGCCCAATTTTAAAAAATTAAAATGCACTTGCTAAGTTGTTACTCTGCTCAAATTTACAATTTAACATGTATTTATTTAGTTATTATTCTACCAAAATTTTAGCAATTAAACTATAATTACTATATCGTTATTCTGTTAAAATTTTAGGTATTGTACAATTTCTACAAAATAAGGCAAAAATGTTGATTGTACTGGTGCTCAAATTAAATGAGACCAAGGAAACCTCTGTTTGAGAAATTAGGAAGTGATAAATTAATGAGTAATGTAAAGCAAGTGACATGCAGTGGCATGGCACCCTGCTAGGGAAGCTACAGTTTAGTACACTGCAGGATGAAAGGTAGGACCCATGGTTAGGTCTAGAGGGTATGGTATCGAGTGGTAAGCATTCTAATGGCCAAGGTAGCGCTCTTGAACTGGGACAATCACTTAACCAACTTGATAACCCTGATAACTGCTCAGCAACACCAGGATTGGTGAGAGTATACCTCTATAAATGGATATCCTAAATGTTTATTTTGTTCCTCAATGATAATGAGGACTGTACCATGAGATGATGTTGAGAGAGGTATATGTACTCCCAATCACTTCCCAGATTTTGTTAAGAACTATTACCTACTAATGGAAAGTATGGATCCATATCAAGTTAAGGATTGTATAACATAGAATAAACTTTAGGTTCCCATTTTATTGTTAACTGTGTTTTATCTGTATTGTGTGGTAGAATTCCTACCATACATGTAAAAGTGATATTAGAACAAATCACCTCACTCCATTATTTTTCATTTTATGCATGATTGATCGCGATTATTGAAGACCCGGCTATTGATGAAGATCTATAAGGCTAGTCAAATAGTTTATTATTTTATGGGATAGGGTAGACGAACATTGCTCTGACAATGATCTTTTTGATATACTGGGAATAAGTAGTAACTATTTTGGTGTATATTTTAATCTCCTTGTATTTCAATAAACTTTCTAATTATGAAATCATGATGTACAGTTCTACAATGAATACATATAGATTTTATTTTATTTTTACTATCGTTTTTAGATTATGATAAAATTACAAATTTTCTATTATTAAAAGCGAAAAAAAAATTTACTCATATTTTTTTAAATAAGTTTGGGTTATGTTCAATGTGAATGAGTCAAGCCCAAACTTTATAAGCTTAATATTAACAGCTCGTGAATAACTCATTTATTTAAATTGTTGATGGGACTTAACTATCCTTTGTTATCTATATATTCATTATGGCAATATGTAGAACTTTGTTGAGCAAATTAAAATTATTTTTGAAGTTTCTTTTTTGTTGTAGTCAAGAAGTTATGACTTTTTTATGTACTAGATTATGAAAATATAAGTCTATAGTGTTTGAATTCCACATACTACATTTTGAGCACATATTTCTATGTGTAGATTATCATATAGTATTGAAATGTTTATTAAACATTAAATTGATAAAATTAAAGATTAATTTAAGAAAAATTTTCATAAAAGCAATAATAATTAAGTTAAAATGAGCTAAACAAACCAAACTCAAGCCTTATATTTTTTAAACAAGCCAAGCTCAAGCTCTCACTTAGGCTTATTTAAATAAATGAGTCAAGCTTGAGCAACTAATTTTTTTTTCACAAGCCAAACTTACACTTTAAGTACTCTACTCAACTTGACTCGTTTACACCCCTAATAGCCCACCTATGAGTGCCAATAAATCTCTTGGAGGAAATTAAAAATCTTGGTGACCAACTGGGATACTCTTTTACAATCATATTATATAACTAGTACTATAGCATGTGCAACGCATACAATAAATATTTATTTTATATAACTAAAATTTATAATAAATAAATATTTTTGAATATATAAATTATACTATAATTAAAATTTGTAATTAATAAATATTTTACATATAATTTATATTTTATATTTATGATAAACAATTTATATCATGATACAAGGTTATTTTTAACTATTGATAATTTATTTTTAAAAAAATTTAAGATTAAATTTACAAATAAAGATGAAAAATGATAGATTAGAAGATATAAGAGGGTAAAAAAAATCCCAAAAACATTCTCGTTGAAAAAAACTCTTAAAAACACTCTCATTGAAGAATAGCTCTTACAAATATTCTCATTCAAAAAAGTTATTCTAATTTATATAGAGAGAAAATTTTAAGAGAACAAATTATTAATAAAATTCAATTTGATTCTCTTTTTACTGAAAATCCCCACAAGTAAGATATTATATTAGGAATATGTTTGATTAATTATTTCAATTAGTTTAAAAAAATTTCTTACGAGGCCACAAGTATTTTTTACAAGAGGTAATTTTGTTAGAGTTTGGCAAAACCATTATAGGTGGCAAAGCTCTCCTTCTTTGGTTAACCTATAAGTTTATTTAATTAAAATTAAAGAATTTAATAAATAGGTTTATTATGATTTTTTTCATTTTTAACATCAATATATAAATAAAATTCTTAATTTACTCCTATCTTCAACATTACATTCTTTATTTAAATGAAAATCTTCCTATAATATTGTACTATTTATTTTAGGACTTAATTATTAATTTGGTTTTTATACTTGTCTGTATTTTACTATTTTGATCCTATATATAAAAATTGAAAGCTTTAATCCTTGGATAAGCAAATTTAATGCGTTTTGATTCTTGTTGTTAACACAATTGCTAATGTTGTTGTTATTTCCACAATAGAAAGTTTCTAATAGTTTAACAACCACCAGAATAATTCTAGAGGTTTTATGCCACTAGAAAATTTTGTAGTAGTGTTATAGCAACCAATGTTAACAAAGTTAGAAAACAACTTGCGATAGGGACCAAAATGCATTAAATTTGCTCATCAGAAGACTAAAACTTACAATTTTTATGTATAGAGTAAAGTGCAAATAAATATAGGGACCAAATTAATAGTTAAACTTTATTTCAATTATTGCACTATTTATATTATTTATTCATTTTTAATAAAATATTTAATATTTAAATAAACATGATGAGAGTTTAAAATTAGAGTTTAATTTATATATATTGTCATTGTAAAAACATTTTTACATAGACATCCAATAAAACTTGACTATTTTATCATATCATGCTATCCTCTCTCTCTCTCTCTCTATATATATATATATATAAATTAGAATAGTTATCTTGTACGAGAGTATTTTTAGCTATCATTCTTCAACGAAAACATTTTTAGGAATTTTTTTAACCTCTCATATCTTTTAATCTATCATTTTTAACATTTTTAGTTCTAAATTAAATTTTAATATTTTTAAAAAGAAATTATCAATAATTAGAATGACATTGTATCACAATATAAATTATATATTATAAATTTAAAATATAATCTATATGTTCAAAAATATTTATTTATTACAAATTTTAATTATAATATAATTCATATTATATATTTAGAAGTATTTATTTATTATAAATTTATGTTATATAAAATTAATATTTATTCTATGCAATGTACAGGTTAAAATACTAGTTAATTAATATGAAGTGGTGATAAGGTAAATTCTTATTAAATGTCTATGTAAAAATATTTTACGTAGACAATGCATATAATTTTTTTTTAAGAGACAATGCATGTAAATTAAACTATTAAAATTAACTAAAATTTAAAACTATGATTACAATATATATATATATATATATATATATATATATATATATATATTAACAAAATAAAAATGAACTTTATATAAAAAATTATATAAAGATATTTTTTATATCATTTTATATTTATTAGATAATTTAATCGTTAATTTTACCAAAAAACTATAATTTAATAAGTTTTCTTAGTAACTTTATGTTTTGGTATACCAAAAAAAGCTCACATCATTTATGAATAGAGACCAAAGGTAATTTATAAACACCATCCTCTCTTAACCCACTAAAAAGTCTTTTAAGGACAAAACCATGTGGCCCACAAGAGTGTCTAAGTGGACAATACCTTGGACACAGTAATACTAACGATGTAGCAAACTTAAGGTCAGAACATTGACTTAAGAGCATGTTTGGGGCAAATTGAGATTTTAGCTATTTTTTAAGTAAAAAAGTTGTTTACAAAATAAGTTGTGGGTTTGGGATAGTAGCTAAAATTTGTAAAAAGCTTTTTTTTTTTTGAAAAATAAGTTGTTTTCTTGCATCTGGAAATTTGAAGCTTATGATTATTTTCCAACAGTTTTTTTTCCTAAAGAACATTATTTCCAAATTACCCCCAACTTTTCTAACAACTTTTTTTTTCTCTTTCAAGTTCATACATACTCTTTTTCATAATTTACTATGTAAAATCTGATTTTTTTGTTGTTGTATCCAAATGAAATTAATTATCTTAAAATTGCTTTTCAGCAAACTTAAACAAAAACTGATTTTGATTATAATCGATTATAACAATAATCAATTATACATACAATCGATTATTGAACTAATTTAATTTTCGCTATTGTCCCAAACACCCCCTAAAAGGAAGGCCTAAGCCACACACATGAGCTACAAGGCCCTCTAGCCCTTTGGCTTCAACTGGGCCTACTTTTTCGATACACCAAAAATGTCTTACATCGCTTAAAAATCAAGACCAAAGGTAGTTTATAAATACCATTCTCCCTTAACCCATCGAGATATCTTTTAAGGACAAAACCGTGAGGCCCACATAAGTGTCAAAGCAGACAATAACTTAGACACTATAACCCTAACGATGTAGCAAACTTGAGGTCAAAACACTTTCAATTAATAGCATTCAACTAAACATTGACTTTTGACTTGTAACTAGTTTATCACGGCTACTTTATTGAATATAGTCTAACATTATAGTAAAATTTGTTTAGGATTACAACCAATCTCTTTTTTGATTTTCGTTAAAGAGGATGACTAAATAATTTTACTTAATAGTCAAAGTTATTGCCTTTCCTTAATCTCTTTTATTTTATCTCTTGTCTAACTTATCTTTTTTATTTTAGTAATAATTTATAAATATCTTATTTTACTTAATATTAATTAAACATTTTTAATATTAATTAAAAAAAGAAAATATTTTTAATACTTATTTAATTATTATTTGAAAACAATTAATTTAATAAGTTTCCAAACTTTTTAAACTTAAACTAACCTATTGTATTAGTAATTATGTTTAGGTTTAATTTCTTATTTGTCCCTAATAATTGCACAGACTTTACCTTTTAGTATTTACACTTTAAACCATCAGTTTTAGTCCCTATACAAGCATTTTCATTTCTATTTTGGTCCTTGTCGTTAAAAAAAATAGTTATTGCTTCTAACAGGTGTTGACGTGGCATTGATGTGTGTTGTGTTCTACATTTTAGTCCCTATACTTGCACTATTTTTACATTTGGTCCCTATACTTGCACAACCTTTACATTTTAGTTCTTACACCTAGAAACTACTTGTTTTAGTCCCTATACGAGCATTTTTTTTAATGTTTTGTTCTATATCAACACAACTCTCCTTTTTTCTTCCTTCTCCTTCTTCTCCTCTCCTCTTTTTGTTTCTTTCTTTCCTTTTTCCTCGTCAACACCTCCCTCATTTTATTTTGTGGTTCCATTTCTTTTAAATTATCTTACATCAACTAATTCTTATTGACCCTAGATTAGAGAGTCTTGAGGTTGTAAAGTTCATATGTGCTTCTTAGACAAGATAAGGTAGTTGCAAGTAGCAATTTTTGTTGGCACTCCTTGCAGTGGTGAACACTTGCTGCATCGTTTTAATCTTGTTGCATAAAACTCTTGGAAACATGCACGTTGTCATTTAATTCATTTTCAAGATCACATAATGTGTCTACCACACACTACCTCCAAAAATTACCTCTACGGTGATGCGTGGTAGAAGCATTTTCATTTTCAAATTTCTAGCTGTTCAACAATCGTTAGAAAATTTTTGGTAGTTTTACACCACTAGTTTTGATTTTGTGGTAGTGTTTGAGAACCTAAAGCTAACAAAATTACACGATAACTGACAACAACAAAAGTTGCTCATATAGCAGTGGCACAAATACCCAAGCGTTTGATGCAGCAAGATTAGAATGATTAAAATGATGCAACAAGGGTTTGATGCATTGTATACCTAAGTATTTTATGCAACAAGATTTATATGATGCAGTTGGTCTTAGCATTGTAAGAGTGCCAACACAAATCGCTACTCACAGGCTACCTAGTCTTGTCCTATAAGCATGTTTGAACTCTACAACATTGAGACTCTCCGATTGAGGGTCAATGAGAATTAGTTGATGAAAGGGGATTTAAAAGAAACAGAACTTGCAAAATAAAAGGAGAGGGGAGATACTGAAGAGGAAAAAGAAAAGAAGGAAATGGAAAGCGGAAAGGAAAAGAAAAAGGAAGAAAAAGAAAAGGGAGAAGTGTTGATAGGAACTAAAACATAAAAAATTGCTCATATAGGGACTAAAATGAGTAATTTCTAGGTGTAGGGATTTAAAAATAAAGGTTGAGCAAGTATAGGGATCAAAATATAAAAATAGTGCAAGTATAGGAACTAAAACATAAAGCACAACACATATTAGCACCGCATCAGCGCCTGTTAATGGCGTTAACTTTTTTTAACGGTAGGAACCAAAACGTAACTGAAAATGCTTGTATAGTGACTAAACTAGATGGTTTTTAAGTGTAGAGACTAAACGGTAAAGTTTATGCAACTATTTGAACTGAATAAGTAATTAAATCTTATGTTTAAAACATAACATGAGTTTGGCCTAATCAATTAAAAAAGAAAGGACAATAGTGTAGATTTAAGTGTAATTACATGAAAAAAATAAAAGAAAGATTTAGAATAATGGACTAAGCTCACTAAATCAAAATAAACAAGCACAAAATTAAATAGCAAAGAAAATAAAGAAGAAAGAGAGAGAGAAACAAAAGAAAGAAAGAAAAAAATGAAGAAAAACGTTTGGGTGAATGAAAAAATTAGCAAAAGAAAAAAAGAAAATAGAAAAAAATTGGGCTAGGTCCAAAAATCAGAAAAAGAAAAATTGAGTTAAGCCTATAAGAATTCAAACAAGGAAGAAAAAAATTGGCTAAGCCCAAAAATATTTAAAAATAGAGAAAAAAAATACTAGATGTGGGACCGACCTAGCAAAGAGTTCTTACTAAAAGGCTTGGAGGTAGGAGCTGCGCCAGACCTAGTAGAGGAAGAAAAGTTAAAAAAAGAACTAAAAAATGTTGTTAGGCCAAGCCCAAATTTAGAGAAAAAAGTGGGAAGTACGTTGAGCTACGACCCAACCATTAACATAAAAAGATCCAGAAAATTAAAAACCACATAATTGGGTTAGCCCAACGACAGAAAAAAAACAAAACAAAAGAAAAAAATTATTAGGCAATGCCTAACAAAATAGAAGGAAAACAACAAAAAAAGACTCGGCCAAATCCAGTGAAGAAACACATAAAACAAAAAGAAGTAAAACAAGATTGGACCAAGCCCAACGAAAATAGAAGAAAAGAATATCAGAATAAGATTAGTAGACAATAAACAAAAGAAGAAAAACAAAAGGTTGCATCAGGCCTGACAAAGGCAGAAGAAAAAAGAGGGAAAAAAATAGCAGAAAAAATTAGGCTAGGGTTAACGAGAGAAAAAAAAAATAGCAAACAAGCCAAGTTCAACGAAAAAGAAAAAAATAAAGAAAATAGTAAAAAAAGAAAATAGATGGAAAACAAAAAGAAGAAAAAAGATTAAGCCAACCCAACAAAAAGGAGAGAGAAAAGAGAGGAAAAGAATAACAGAGATAGAAAATAAAATTTGGGTCAAGCCTAAAAAAAAAATAATAGAAAAAAGACATAGAAACTTTTTATTTATAAATTCTTTATCCATTACCTCTAAGATGGTACATAGAAAAACTCAAAAATTTTATATATAACATAAATAACTATATTTGTAACATTCCTTATAAAGTTTAATTTTGATTTGTGCTATTCGTAAAAAATAGAAATAAAAATTATTTGTGCTATTTAGAACTCTAAACATGTTAAAGCAAGAAGTTTTATGTTTAATTAAATGACACATTTGACAAGTTGGCAAAAATTAAGTAATAATGACAAAAATTTAAAATAATTAAAAAAACATTGAAATTAATCATTTAATTAGAAAATAATTTATTAATAATAATACATTTAAAATTATTATTTTTTTGTCGACAATGGTATTAGAAAATTGCAAAGGCGAAACTTGTATAATAAAAATTGCAATAGAACAAGATAAAATAACTAACATCGAGATTACGAGCTTCTTGAATAACTATACTTTTGGGTTATCACTCTTTAAGAAGACCGTCTATGAGTTTCATGTTATTTTCTTCTAATGTAAACTCCTTTACAAGAGCTTGAAGACAATTTAAAGTGGTTTGGAAATGGCCAAACAATTCATCAATATTCTCATTTTTATTCATCTTGAACATCTCATATTGTCTCATCAAGAGACTTATTTTTCTTCTTTTCAATTTTTGTGGTACCTTTATGTGTGAGAGCAAGAGCATCCTACATTTCTTTGACTTTTTTGCATCCAAAGACTGTAAAACACAAGGAAACACAAAAAATGGGGGTTGAATTGTGTTTCAAATAAATTTTTGCAAATCTTTTTGTAAAAAAGTATCGTCTTATGGTCTTAAGAAAAGTGGAAGACTATACTATTAGACTAACTTGATTATATAGAAAAGATCTTTCTTTTACAAACAAGTTATCCAAAAAACTTTGTTGTTTTAAAGACACTTAAGAAAAACCTCTAGGAGATATGGAAAAGGACAAAGCACGCAAATATTTATACTAGTTCATCTTAATCCATGACTATGTCTAGTAATTGGCTTCCTACCAAGTATTCCACTATATCAAACACTTACACAAGTATTCTTTTAACAAGCCTCTTCAGGCTCTACAATGAATATTCTTTAACTTGTCTCTCCAAGCAACCAACCAAGTATTCCTTAAGCTCAAAGCCTTTCCTGTTACACACCTATCTTAATTTTTCAACTATTTTTCTAATTTTGATGAATTATTTCTAAAACATCGGGAAAATTTTCAAAATTCTATTTCCCATGGTTGTGTCTAGAATGTCGAGAGCCATTCGATCGTAATTTTTAATAATTCTTCTGAGCTGGAGTCCCAAAAAATTAGAAAATGACAATTTTGCCTCATTTCTCAACATTAAAGGCTGGCATTAGAAAAAGATTCAATTGACAATAAAATATAAATTTAAGCTTGGAATCATGTCATATGTATTAAAATATAATTTTGAAAAATTTCTAGGAATTTTTTGGAATTTTGGTGCAAAATGACCAAAATACCCCTAGGTGTCTAATAAGCCAAGTTAATATAGGTTTGATATCTAGAAATGGTGAAAATGATCATTTTAGTTCACTTTTAGGTAAAATGTGTAATTTTATAATTTTCATAAAGATTTGGGTATTTATTGAATTAAAATATATTTAATATAAATTTTTTTAGCTTAAGAATATAAAATAAATTAGTAAAATTTTGAAAATAATTAATAAAAGTTAAAATTTATTTTTGATGGAACATAGTATATTTGTTTAGTTTTATATTTAAATACATTATTTTGATATTAAAAGCTAATTTATTCAAGTTTAGGCGATTTTATCGGTATCAGTTGATTTAACTACAGATAAAATTAACACAGATAAAGTTGGGACAGTTCATGGGACACATGTCTAGCCTAGTCCTAGATGACTCACCACCTATTTTGGATATGTGTCCCTAAAATTAATAAAAAAGAAATTATGACATAATGGATGATGTCATCAAGTGGACACTTAAGCCCACTTCCTCCTCTATAAACACCCATGCATTGGAACAAATTTTCACCATCTTTCCCCTTCCTTGGCTAGTCAAAATTCCTATGAGGAGTTTCTTTCTCTAATTTTTTTTTACTTTGTTTTTATGTTAAAATTTTACTAGTTTTTATCAATTAGTAAATTTCTCTTCCTAGGAGCTTTGCATCAACATTGCCATCAACTTTCTTGTCTTCATCAACCATTTTTGAGATAATAGGGGGAGTGTTGGTTCTAAATTACAGTCACTTTGCATGTTGGTAGGAAAGATTTTTCCTTAAACCTTGCAATGCATAAGTTTAGTATGTTCTATTATATTCTTATAATGTTTAATTCTAAACTTTAATTTTTATTAAGTTGTTACTCAGCTCAAATTTAGATAATTAAATTATACTTACTAAGTTGTTACTTTGTTCAAATTTAAATAATTGGATTTTAATTATTAAGTTGTTATTATGCTAAAAATTTAGTAATTAAATTATAATTACTTAGTCATTATTTTGCTAAAATTTTAGTTATTGCTAAGTTGTCATTTTGCTAAAATTTTAAATTATGATTACTAAGTTATTATTCTACTAAAATTTTATATAATTACTAAATTGTTATTCTATTAAAATTTTGGTATTGTGCAATTTTTGTATAAAAGGCAGAAATGTTGATTGTACTGGTGCTTAAATTTAATTAAACGAGGGAAACCTTTGTTTAAGAAGTTAAAAATTGATAAGTTAATGAGTAATGTAAAGCAAGTGACGTGTAATGGCATGACACCTTGCTAGAGAAGCTACAATTTGGTACGTTGAGGAGTGAAAGGTAGGGACCCACTTGTAGAGGTCGCGGGGGTACGCATCGAGTGGTGAAAATCCTAATGGCCATGGTAGCGCCCTTGAGCCAGGATATTCGCCTGACAAAGCTTGATAACCCCGACAACTGCTCAACATTCTAGGATTGGTGTGAGAGTATACATCTATAAATGAAAATCCTAACTGTTATTTTGTTCTTCAATAACGATGAGGACTGTACCATGTGATAATGTTGAGAGAGGTATGTGTACTCTGAGTCACTTCCTAGTTCTATTGAGAATTATTACTCACTAATGAGGAGTATGGATCCATACCTAGTTAAGGGTAGTCTAATACAACTTAGAATCACCTTAGGTTCCCCTCTATTGTCAGTTATGTTTTATTTTTATTTTATGTAAAATTCTTATTGTACATGTGAAAGTAGTTTTAGAACAAATCACCTCACTCCTTGTTTTTCTTTCATGTATGTTTGATGGCAGAAATGCCTAATGATGTTGAGGACTAATCAGAGGGCACCCCACGGACGAGGATCTATAGACTTAGTTTATAATATTTTCTTTTTGTATGAGGGATAGGGTAGATTGACACTGCTTTGTAGATGATCTTTTTGATGTATATATTGGGTTTGACAATGTTTATCTTTTGATGTACTTTTTATTCTATTGTATTTTAAGTTGTCTTTCTTTTCTAAACAACGTGTACTCCGAAATCATTATATATATATATATAGACTTTATCCTTTATCTTTACTACCATTTTCAAATTCTGTTAAGTTTAGAAATTTTCTATTATAAGAGTTTGAAAAAATTTACTCGCAATAATTAAATAAATAAATTAATACGGATTAGAATTGAATGAATGGGTGTTACATTTTCAAGCTTCAAACCAATTTCACTAAGAAATGGTTAAGGGTAAATGCTCATTGACTACTTCGTCTTATGAAAGACAAATATACAAATAGAGTTCTAGTCTTTGTTTTACACTCAAGGATTTAACACTTAGAGAATTTCTAGCACAAAGAAAGTTTACAAGATCACTTAAGCATAAGTTCTAGTTTTCTTTTCAAATCTCTAATATTTATAGACCCCTTCTTGGATATTTGTTGTAAGACCATTGATTCTTTCTTCTTTCTTTACAATGAGAACATTGAAGCATTTAGTATAGCATTTATTGCTTTTCACCAACTAGTCACACTAATAAGATAAAACATATAGTTTGTCTTTCCTTTTTCGTACTATTATCGTGCTTTAGGGTACAAAATTTCTTTTGTTTTGAAAAGATACTATGTTTGTGTGAAGACAAGCTTGATGGAAGAAGATATATTAGTGTTGGTTTTGATGATTTCCAATGCCTCACTTGATGAAAGTGATGGCTAGTTATAATTGTTTGTGCTTGTGTGTGTCTTTGATGCGTTTAGCTCTTAGGCTCTCTATGATGCTTAAATAATTTCTCAAAGAGCTCAACTAAGACTTAAGAAACTAATATGTGATAAGATGATTTTGAAAAATTAAGATAGAACCAAGAGCGTGTTTGAATAAAAACAATTTCGTTTCTGGAATAACAGATTAAAATTGAAAATAACAAAATAAATTGTTTATGTTTGTAAAAACTATGACCAGGAACAAAATAATCAATTATTTACTTAAGATAATTGATTATTTTGCTCTATTTTATTTTAAGAAAAGATGCTCTCATTGTTTTAATCGATTAAATGGTAACAATTGATTATTTGGCATTTCAAAAATACATGCCTTCTATAATAATCGATTATATGGTAAAATAATCGATTATATTATTCTTTGTTGAAACCCAAGAGTTTGAATGAACAAAATAATTGATTATGTAAAGCAAATAATTGATTATTTTAGTTTTTATCTATAGATAACTGCCTTTCACTTCTATTTCAAATGTGACTCCAAAACTACTTTCTTAAGTCATGAAAAAGTGAGAAAGAGCTGCGAAAAAGTGTGACAAAGTACTGTTATCAAATCTTTACAAGGTTTTCATCAAATCATGAGCTCATCATGGAGAATTTGATCAAGTTGTCATAGGAGTCATTAGTTAAGTTTTTCAATTATGTTAATTTCACAATTATTAGGTGATATATCTTCTTTGCTTCATTTGTTTGTTGTTCTTAAGAAATAGGTATTTCTCAAGATTGTGTGTAGAAGGTTTCTACACATGGTTAAAGTGTTCTTGCGGGTGGGGTTTTTCAACAAACCTTCTGGTTGTTATGTGTCAATTGTGTGTGCAATTGTGTATGTATAAAGACCAAGTGATTTTTTAGTGGAGATTCTGTTGGAACCAAAGACGTAGAAGCGTCTAGACCTTCAAAGTTTTGAAGATAACAAACTTATTAATGTTCAAGTTTTTGCCAAAGAACTAAATTCTTTACAGCATATAAACTTCTCTTTGAAGACTGTCCAGTAGGCGTGTCAAAGAAGATCGTTCAGTAGACGTGTCAAAAAAGACCGTCCAATAAGATGTGCTTAAAGAAGACTGTCTAGTGAATAATGAAGATGATTGTTTGAAGAACATATTCAAATATCTGATGCAAGCTTCCAACGACAAATATTCAAATGGCTAAGTTCTATTTTGAACGTCCAATTTATTTATGCAAGCAAGTCAACTTATCAAGCTGCTGAGACGATTGAAGAATGCTCAGAAAAGCAAACCACCAGCACAGTCCTGCACCTTCCGTTTTAGTGTAAGTCTAAAAGCTGCCACGCCTGATCACTCTGAAAGAATAGTTTGCACGCCCTTCTTTGCATAACGAAGTCAAGTCTTCACAACGGATCTTTTCTCTGAAGACTATATATGTATCAAGGAAGAACGTCATAAGTACAAGAGACATATACGTGCCTGGTGTAAAAAATTCCTAGTTAACAAATTACTTCTGAACAATTGATAGAAGCGTCCAGTGGACGATAGCAAAAATCTTGTAAAGATTTTCAGAGTGTGCTTGAGCGTTATCTTTCAAATCATCATTACGTGAGTTGATATCGTTTGTATAAACACTTGTTGTGTTGTGAAAGCCTGGAGAGGCTTAGTGTGAAAGAATACTTGGGTTAAGCAATCTAGGGTGATTGCATTGTAAAGCCTGAAGAAGCCGTGAACAATACTTTTAACCTAAGGTTGATTAGTGGATACCTTCTAGGTGAAGGGACTAGACATAGCTCAGGTTGAGTGAGCCAGTATAAAACTTTATGTGTTCTTCTCTCTATCTCTACGTTTGAAAACATTTTCATACTGATCAACTTGTTTCGAAAGAGTTTTTTTAAACACATAATTCAACACCTTCTTCTTGTGCGCTTGTTGTATTTCAATTGGTATTAGAGCTCAACCTCTTGGAGTTGAGCATCTAACACTGCAGGGGTTAAAACAATCCTGACCACTCATGGAAAATGAAGGACAAGCCGTTAACAGATCGCCTCTCTTTAAAGGACAAAACTATGATTATTGGAAGCAAAGAATGATAGCATTCTTTAAAGCATGTCACATAGACATGTGGGACGTAGTAGAAACCGGCGACTACCTGCCCCTTGACCATGATGGAGTGGAGTTGCCAAGAAGTCAATGGACAGAATCTTACAAATAGAGGTATCTTCTAAACTCAAAAGCTAGAAATGCTATGATGTGTGCCTTATCTGAATCTGAATATGAAAAGGTATATAGCTTAATCAGTGCTAAGAAAATGTGGGATACCCTCGCTCTTGCCTACGAAGGCACTTCATAAGTAAATAAGTTGAGCTTACTCGTAAGACAATATGAACTCTTTACTATGGAAGAAAATGAAACTATCGAACTTATGATTGGTAGATTTCAAACCATAATAAACAACTTGAGGTCCTTAGGAAAAACCTATGATAATTATGATCACATTGACAAAATCTTGAGAAGTTTGCCTAGGCAATGGAAACCGCAGGTTATAGCTTTAAGAGCTTCCAAGGATCTAACAACACTCTCAATGGAAGAGTTACTTGGAACTCTTAAAGTCCACGAACTGGAGCTAAAGCGAGACGAAGGACAGAAGAAGAAGTCCATTGCTCTAAGCGTCCAGCATCCACTTAGAGGATCATCGTCCAAAGCACTAAACATAGAAGAATCCTATGAGGAAGAGTCCGAAGAAAATGACTCTGATGAAGATGAAATATCCTTCATCTCTAGAAAAATACAGGCTATGTGGAAGAAGAAACGAGGATCAAGAGCCAAAAACTTCTCAAAGAAGTTCAACAAGGCACCAAAAGAAAAGAGTCCTTCAGTTTGTTATGAATGCAAGAAGCCTGAACATTTCAAAGCTGAATGTCCCAGTTTGTAGAAGGACAAAAAGAAGATGTTCTTTAAGAAAAAGAGTCTCATGGCCACCTGGGAAGACATGGACCTATCTTCATCAGATGAAGAAGGAGAAGAAGAAGCTAACTTGTGTCTCATGGTGGAGACCAGCTCTAATGGCTCAGATAATGAACAAGACGAAGAGGTAAACTTTGATAACTTAATCTCTCTACAAGAAGCCTATAATGATTTGTTTGCTAACTCCTCAACTCTCTCAATGGGATATAAAGAACTGAAAAAGAAAATTTCAAAAATAACAAAAGAATTCAATTTGCTCAATGAAGAGCATAACAAGGTTTTAAAAGAAAATGAGTTTTTAAAAACAAAGAACATTTCAGAAGAGACATCTTCTCATAAAGTTTTAGAACTTCAAAAAGAAGTCATTCATCTGAAAGAAAGCTTGTCAAAATTTGTTAGCGGAACAGAGAACCTAAATAAGATTCTATCTTATAGAAGAAGTCCTCATGACAAATCTGGACTTGGTTTTGTTAAAGAAAATTACCAACCTAGTAAAAACATAACCTTCTGTAAGATATGTGGAAAGAATGGGCATGAATCAACAAAATGTAGATATCATCCAACAAAGAAGGCATCCAATGCTTTAGAACTAACAGAAAAGGACCCAGGTCCATTTGTCTATGATAATACCTGTTGTAGATTTGCTTGACAACTGAAAGAAGACCCCAGTTATGATACCTGGACAGTGGTTGTTCACGACACATGACGGGAGAAAGGTGTGTGTTCCAAAGCCTACAACCCAAGAATGGTGGATGGGTCACCTTTGAAGGAAACCAGAAGGGAAAGATCACAGGTATAGGAACAATCGGTAAGCACTCCTTCCCTTTTATTGAAAATGTTTTATATGTTGAAGGACTCAGACACAATCTATTGAGCATAAGTTAATTATGTGACAATGGACACAATGTCTCTTTTGACAAAGAAAAATATATTGTCAGGAATCTAGATGGATCCATACTATTCTTTGCTAAGAGGCAAAGCAATCTTTATAAGATTGATCTCAATGACCTCACAAATCAAAATGTATCGTGTCTAGTATCCATCAAAGAGAATCAATGGACTTGGCACAAGAAGCTTGGACATGCAAGCTTGAGACTAATCTCAAAGCTAAATAAGCATAACCTCATAAGAAGACTTCCAAATCTTGTTTACAAGTTTGGTGTTCTTTGTGATGCATGTTAAAAAGGGAAACAAGTAAAAAGCTCTTTTGAATCAAAAAATATTGTTTCCACAACTAGACATCTTGAGCTGCTACATATTGATTTGTTTGTTCCAACCAGAACAGCCTCCCTTAATGGAAAACGTTATGGATTAGTCGTAGTGGACGACTACTCTATATGGACATGGGTTATGTTCTTAAAACACAAGGATGAGTCTTACAAGATCTTTTCAATCTTTTGCAAAAGAATTCAAAATGAAAAAGGTGTTTGCATAGCTTCAATCAGAAGTGATCACGGAGGGGAATTCGAAAACGAAAGTTTTCAAAGGTTCTGTGAGGAGAACGGAATTCTCCACAACTTTTCTATACCACGAACACCACAACAAAATGGTGTGATAGAGAGAAAGAACAGGTCATTGCAAGAAATGGCTAAAACCATGCTAAATGATAATTCCACTCCTGAGCACTACTGGGCTGAAGCAGTAAACACTACATGTTATTTACAAAATAGAATTTATATAAGATCTATTTTGAAAAAGACTCCTTATGAATTGTGGAAAGGACGAATGCCCAACATATCATATCTTCATCCCTTTGGATGTCAATGTTTCATCTTAAACACTAAGGACAATATTGGAAAGTTTGATTCTAGGTGTGATGATGGAATACTGTTAGGCTATTTCGAAACATCCAAGGCCTATAGAGTTTACAACTCTAGAACCTTAACAGTTGAAGAAGCCATACATGTTAAATTCAATGACAATAATCCTGATAAAGAAATATTAGAGCTAGACGATTCATTTGCACATATGAAGCTAGAAGATGCCAGTCCTTCAGCATCCAGAGATCAGATGGACGATCCAAAAGAAGAAGAAAAGGAACCAACTGGACGCTCTTGGCAAATGAAGACCTATCATCCAGATAATCAAATTCTTGGAAACGTTCAAGATCATGTCAGGACAAGATCTACCTTCAAGGAGCAAGCTCAAGCTGCTTTGATTTTTGAACTGGAACCAAAGACAGTGGACGAAGCTCTCCTAGACGATGGCTGGATTAGCGCCATGAAGGACAAACTTAGTCAATTCAAAAAGAATGATGTCTGGATGCTAGTTCCTACACCCAAGGACAAGTCTATCATTGGAACAAAGTGGGTGTTTCGCACAAGCTAGATGAAGCTGGCAAAGTGGTAAAAAATAAAGCAAGACTTGTAGCTCAAGGCTACTCTCAACAAGAAGGTATAGACTTTACTGAAACCTTTGCACCAGTAGCTAGATTAGAAGCCATCCGCATCTTACTTTCATTTGTTGCTCATAGTAATATGAAACTCTATCAAATGGACGTAAAAAGTGCGTTCTTAAATGGCATAATAAACGAGGAAGTCTATGTGAAACAACCTCCTAGTTTTGAGTGTGATATTTTTCCAAAACATGTTTTCAAACTCAAAAAGGCTTTGTATAGACTTAAACAAGCTCCAAGAGCTTGGTATGAAAAGCTACGTTCATTTCTTTTAGAAAATGGTTTTACTAGAGGAAAAGTGGACACCACTCTCTTTCGTAAAAATGTTAAATCACACTTTATTATTGCGCAAATATATGTAGACGATATTATATTCGGTGCTACTAATGACGCTTTATGCAAGGATTTTTCTAAGATCATGACAGCAGAATTCGAGATGAATATGATGGGAGAATTAAAATTCTTCCTAGGATTGCAAGTAAAGCAGACTGCAAATGACATATTCATACATCAAACAAAATATGTCAACGAACTTCTCAAGAAGTACAAGATGGATGATGCCAAGGAAATGAGTACACCTATGCATCCATCGTCAGTACTCAGCCTGGACGACTCTTTTAAAAAGGTAGACCAAACTACACACCGAGGTATGATTGGGTCTCTTTTATATCTCACAGCGTCCAGACCTGACATTATGTTCAGTGTATGCTTATGTGCCCGTTTTCAGGCTGACCCTAGAGAAACTCATCTAACAGCAGTTAAGAGAATTTTCAGATACTTAAAAAGGACCACTAATCTTGGTTTGTGTTTTAAGTCAAACAAAGAATACAGGTTAGTTAGTTACTGTGATGTTGACTATGTGGGAGATAGAGTAGAACGTAAAAGCACCAGTGGAGGATGTCACCTCATTGGTGGGAATCTAGTCTCTTGGACGAGCAAAAGACAAGGGACAATTGCCTTGTCTACAGCGGAAGCAAAGTATGTCTCAGCTGCGTCTTATTGCTCATAACTTTTATAGATCAAGCATCAGTTAGAAGACTACAGTATCTACGAGAGTAACATTCCTATCTTTTGTGATAACATTGCTGCTATAAATCTGTCTTAAAATCCTATTTTACATGCTCGGGCAAAGCACATTGAAATAAAACATCATTTTATAAAAGATTATGTTCAGAAGGGAATTGTCGATATTTAGTTTGTTAACACTGAAAATCAATTGGCCGACATATTTACAAAACCCCTTCCTGAAGATAAACTCATCCATATTCGAGATCTTCTTGGTATGGAATTTATAAATGAATAGTTTATTCAACATGCCTTGATCGTCCAAAGATGTGAGCGTCCAATGTGTTGTAGCGTCCAATATTACATCGTCCACTTGCATAGCTTTTCGCATTCCAGAACAACTTACATTTATGTGTGCATAACGATCCTTATCCGTACTTAATCATGTTTTTCTTTGAAAATGATTTAAATATAAATGCTTTATTTCGGTCTGAGTCACTCATGCGCCATATAACCAACCTCGAGAAATGTAAGCGCCTGACCCAGCATTTATTGCACATCACTTCTCTCTTCGAAAGTGAAAGAGCTGCCAAAAGCAAAACTCTTTAGTTTCTTCATGTATATTCAAACCTAAACCAAACACTCCCTTCTTCTCAAATCCACCTGAACTCTCTTAGTCTCTCGAAACCTCTCAAACCCTAACAGTCTTTCAAGCTCTTAGAAATGGCATTTGATAAGGCTGGTCCTGCTGCAAAGGCCGTGGCTTGTGTAAAGAGCCTAGACAAGGTTGTTGTTCTTATCGAAAGCCGTTTCGATATCTAAGCTCTAGAGGACATGGGTGTGAATGTAATGGACAACTTGCTCAGATGTGAAATTCTCAACTACTTCCACTTGAACGAGATCATATACCCAGAACTCATCAGACAGTTCTGGAACTCTGTCGTTTTCTCAAA
Source organism: Spatholobus suberectus (assembly GCA_004329165.1). Classification (NCBI taxonomy): domain Eukaryota; kingdom Viridiplantae; phylum Streptophyta; class Magnoliopsida; order Fabales; family Fabaceae; genus Spatholobus; species Spatholobus suberectus. Next base: position 33,569,908 of record CM014730.1, read on the forward strand.
CACAGACATCATTAGAACTGCTCTAGGCGTCAAGGTCAGACTGGACCTCAGCTCTGTTGCCCAAGCCATTGGCTGTGAGCGGGCTGGGTCCTGCATCAAGAATGGTTGGGAAAGAAGTTTTGGAGGACATGATACTGTTGACGCTGCACTGATGGGTCCATAAGGTGAAGGGCCAGTAAAATACAGCAAGCTAACAAAAGAGGGGAAGATTTTTTAGCAGTTTTTGAACAAGGAAATTCTTCACAAGGCTGGATCGAAGGACAGCGTTACCTTTCTGCACAGGTTTGTGTTGTTCCATATGATCACAGGCCAACAGTTCAACCTGCCGCACCTCATCCTGAGCAACATTTTCAGGACCATGAGAGGACGCGGAGAGCGCAACTAGATCACCTACGCTGCTCTCCTTAACAGACTTTTCTGGAAACAGCAGGTGTATCATGCCTTCTTTGCTTTATCTCTTGGAGAGCAAAGTCAGATTAGGATTCTGGGTGGTGGCCATCGTTTCACTCAACTGCTATTTGGACGCAACAATGTTGCATAGATGAAGGCTAGGTTCGTGCTACAGCCTCTGGAGACCACGTCCAAACTAATGGATGATAGAAAGGAGGTCGTGGAGATGGCACCTCTGTAGACAATTGAGCCAACTGTCCAAGTTGCTAAGCTAATGGACGACGAGGCATTGTTTGTGAATCTAGTTGCTGCCAGACTGTCCACCAGGAGGAGGTCGTCCAAGACACAAGCAACCAGAGTTACAAGGTTGAGGACTCAAAGACCTTCGGTTCCGTTTGCTCCTCTTGCAGCAGCTCTTATCACTGCCTCTGCTCCTTCACCTGCTTCGGCACAAGCTCCTGCTAAAAGACGGTTGATCATCGCTTCTAACGATAAAGACGATGAGCCAATTGGTAAGCTTGTCAAGAAGCAGAAAGCTGCCATAGTTGATGCTTCTGTTCAACCACAACCATAACCATCTGCCTCATCTAAATGACCAGCAGATGCACTGCTAGGGGAAGCACAGTCTAAGAGAAGTAAGCTTTCCTCTACTGCTGCTAATGAACTTGTCAGTGGCTTTGTTGATTTAATCATTATTGAACCTTCTGAACCTCTTACCCAAACACAAGCCGACACACAAGCCACACCTGAACCAGATTTGTTGCTGCCTGGTGACAAAGGCTATACCTACACTATCCCCACCCTGACATATCTAAGACATATCTCTCCGTCAAGCTTACTAAATCACCTTCCTCCTTAACCATCATTTCCCTTCCTACATCTTCCACCCCCTCAGAAACCTTGACCAAAACCAAATAGCTTTGGCCTTTACTCTTTGTTGAAGGCAACACCAAAAATTGCATGGACAACAATGCTATTATCTTGCGTCTAGAGCTCCCTGAACCTATTTTTGGTTTTGATTACTCCCCACTTAACTTTGACAAGTACATGGATGATTATGTCCATAAACCTTCTGAAGCTTATCTAGCACTGCCTCCTGGAGCTATTGAATACTTATCGCTTCAGCGATTTATCAGACGGAGGTACCCTAGAGTTGTACGAGCTTGGCGCATCAATGTACATCCTCCTGGAGTACTTCAACACAGAGTACCTCCAGTAGACCACATCGAGCAAGCTTTGCAACAAAGGAAACCTGGGGGCGAGCGGACTGTTCAAATAAGGCCTACAGATTTGAAGTTTCGGCCTCTAGACTTGGCAGAAGATGGATTCTTTCCATTTGCCTTTGAGCAAATGTTCTGCAGCACTCTCAAAGGTTCCGCCACCTTGAAGTTTCAACTCTTCATTCCCTTATCACAACACATCCAACCTTCCATATCCATCTGTATCCAACTAGATCGTGTCTGCCCAAGACTACCAATCATAAATGACAACCGCAAAAAAAAGAAGATTTTGACCAAGGCACCATCCCTACCTTTGCCGTTCAGAGCTGATGTTCAACAACATTCAACTCATTCCTGTGAATGGTTCATAGCTCAGTGTATTTATACAGACATGGACGAGGCCGATGCTAAACACTTTTAGCATCAACATATGTTCCTATGCGAGCAAGAAGCGTCCAGTAGTGGAGTTTTAGCAGACGATAAAGCCGATATCCCAACTACAATGAACTGTGAAGTCATGCAGCGTCCAGCTCGTGTATTTCACTTTTTGGACTCTTCAACTACTTTTGTCCGTCTAACAAACGAGCGTCCACTCCTTGGTACAAAAACTTGTATCTTATACATACTATGATTGCCGCTCTTACTCACCACACATATTTTCAACCACCATACCCTTGGACCACTCCACGTCCATACCAATTAGAAGTACAAGACTTGAAGCTTCTCGAAGCACCTCCTCCCCTCTCTGAAGCTCTTCCATCCACTCCTTCCCAACCACCATCACCTACACCTCTACCATTGCCTACTCCTGGCTCTCAAACCTCTGCAAGCCTCCCTATCTCTTCTTCTGCCCCTTTTCCCCTTCCTTTTGTTGACCCCGCCATTCAACAATACGTTACCAACCAATTGTAACCCATCTTCACCCTTCTTCAGCAAATTCTCCAAAACCAACAAGCTCTCCTACACCCTCCTTAACCTTCTCCACCTCCTCCTTCGCTGCCGCAATAGTGACTATGATGACGTCTCTTTTCTCTTTATGTCTGCTTTTTGCTAATGACATAAGGGGGAGAACTAGAAATCTACTGTTTTTTTTTGTTTTCTCTGTTTTTGCTGTTTTGTATGATCTCCAGTAAAATAAAATACATGCGTTATTCTGACATAATTCAAGTGTTGCTCTATTTATGTTTAACTTATAATTGTTTGATATTATATGATCTGACTCTTGGTATCTATTCGATATGGATTTAAACTAATAATTCTCGTATCTCAAAAGTATACAAAGTCTTGGACTATTAGACTTAGGGGGAGCATAGTAAGTCTTTCGAAAACTCCTTTATGCGTCCTTTTATATTCCAGCAAAAACTTAAAAATTAATAAGGTTTGTCATCATCAAAAAGGGGGAGATTGTTGGAACCAAAGACGTAGAAGCGTCTAGACCCTCAAAGTTTTGAAGATAACAAACTTATTGATGTTCAAGTTTTTGTCAAAGAACTAAATTCTTTACAGCATACAAACTTCTCTTTGAAGACCGTCCAGTAGACGTGTCAGAGAAGATCGTTTAGTAGACATGTCAAAAAAAGACCGTCCAATAAGATGTGCTTAAAGAAGACCGTCCAGTGAACAATGAAGATGATCGTCTGAAGAACATATTCAAATATTTGATGCAAGCTTCTAACGACAAATATTCAAACGGCTAAGTTCTATTTTGAACGTCCAATTTATTTATGCTAGTTTTCTTGAAACTAACATATTACTACTTTTGTGATCTAACGTTCAAATTGTTTGAAGCATTAAAAAACATCAGAATCATTCTAGTGCAAGAGCGCAGCAAAATCAGATAAAGCAAGTCAACTTATCAAGCTATTGAGACAATTGAAGAATGCTCAGAAAAGCAAACCGCTAGCACAGTCCTGCACCTTCCGTTTTAGTGCAAGTCTAAAAGCTGCCGTGCCTGATCACTCTGAAAGGATAGTTTGCACGCCTTTCTTTGCATAACGAAGTCAAGTCTTCACAACAGATCTTTTCTCTGAAGACTATATATGTATCAAGGAAGAACGTTATAGGTACAAGAGACATATACATGCCTGGTGTAAAAAATTCCTAGTTAACAAATTACTTCTGAACAATTGATAGAAGCGTCCAGTGGACGATAGCAAAAATCTTGTAAAGATTTTCAAAGTGTGCTTGAGCTTTATCTTTCAAATCTCCACTACGTGAGTTGATATCGTTTGTATAAACACTTGTTTTGTTGTGAAAGCCTAGAGAGGCTTAGTGTGAAAGAATACTTGGGTTAAGCAATCTAGGGTGATTGCGTTGTAAAGCCTGAAGAGGCCGCAAACAATACTTGTAACCTAAGGTTGGTTAGTGGTTACCTTCTGGATAAAGGGACTGGACGTAGCTCAGGTTGAGTGAACCAGTATAAAACTTTCTATGTTCTTCTTCTCTCTATCCCTACATTTGAAAACATTTTCATACTGATCAGCTTGTTTTGAAAAAGTTTTTTTAAACGCACAATTCAACCCCCCCTTCTTGTGTGCTTGTTGTATTTCAGATTCCCAATCGGGTTGGTTAGGGGCTTGATGTAGATCATAGTGGTGTGATCAAACTAGGATAAATTGACTTATGTTCTTCTCTTTCACTATAACTCTCTATTTTACATTCTTGATCTTGCATAAAGGTTAGAATAAGAAACTTGCATGTTTGCATACATGATATCATGATCATATAGATTGTAAATAGGACTACATTGATCAATTTCTAGTCCATCCCAATGTTCTAAGTCAATTGGTAACAAACATTTTTAAAGAAAATTTGAAAAGTTTGTAAAAACCTTTTTGAGACTTGTGCAATTTTAAAAGATCCAATTCACTCCCTCTTAAATCTTGCCATTTTACTAACAAGTGGCATTAGAGCAATTTCTTGTAAGTTGCTCAAGATACTGAGATAAATGGCTGGAACCAACTATTTGTATGGTGAGGGCGCTTCCATTCATAGACTCCTTATTTTTAATGGCAAAGGTTACAACTCTTTAGAAGATTCGTATGAAAATTTTTATTGAAGCTATTGATGTGGAAATTTGGGATGCAATAGAAAATGGTCTATACATACCCATTGAAGTTGTAAATGGAGAAAATAAAGAGTAACCAAGAAAAAAATGGACTGATGAAGAGAATAGAAAGGCTCAATATGATTTCAAGGTTAAAAATATTATCACCTCTGCAATAATATATGATGAGTTCTTTAGTGTATTTCAATGCATTTTGGCTAAGGAAATATGGAATACCTTACAAGTAACTTATGAAGAAATTTCTGATGTGAAAAGGGCTATAAAACATACTCTAATTCAAGTATATAAAATGTTTAGAATAAAAATGGGGAAACAATTTCTAAAGTTGAAAAACAATTTATGCACATTGTTAATCATTTAATAGGTCTAGGTAAACAAATTGACAAAGAGGAACTAAATGCCTAAGTGTTGAAATGCTTGAACTCGTGGTTAGGTTATATGAATAACCTAACCATAACCATATAATAACTATATATGACAATTGAATTTTATAACCAAACTATCTTTTATTTTTCATAACCGATTTTGGTTTGATAAAACCATTTTTTGATTTTTAAAAAACCGACTATATAGCCGGTTAAAGCCAAAACCGATTATATAACTGTTTATATCCACAAAACCAGTTTTGAAAATAAAAAAAATTGATTTTTAAAACTAATTTTATACTTAGTACACTTTTAATAAATAAGTTAAAATAACCAAATTCTATTAAAAATATCAATGATCAAAACTCAAACAAAGGGATTATTATTACTTTCAAAACCATTTTTAACTTGCTTATTTATTTAATAAGGAATATATTGCTTAGAATTGCCAATGGCATGAAGCTAACATTAGTTGGAAAGAAGCATCTACTTTAGTAATATGTATCAAACCCTATATGTGATTTACAAACATGCTTATCATTATATTATTGAGGTCTAATTTAAAGGCTACCTGAAACAATTGTGATACGTTCATATTACTTTTGCCTGCTTGTGTTAGGTTTAGTTTAAATGAGATTTAATATCACATACTTTGGAACTTTTTCATCACTTGGCTACAATTCTCATTGTTTAGCTTTACTAGTGATTAATAAGTCAAATATATATATATATATATAGGGCAGGATCCGTTGACACCAGGTGTAAGAGTTAGTCAAATTACACCTTCAATAACTTTTTGTATAATACAAATTTAACCAATCCAACCGTTGAATTTGATGATATTATCTTTATGATTGTGTATATTAAATTTCACATCATTTGGACTTTTCTAAATATGTTATCTAATATTAAATATTTACATATATTTTAATATCATATTGTACGTTAAAATAAAGTGATTTAATTAGCTATTAAATAATTTTAGAATTGTATGAAATTTTGTATACTTAATCTAATTAATAAGAACATCAAATTCAACGGTTAGATTGGTTAAATTTGTATTATACAAAAGGTTATTGAAGGTGTAATTTGACTAACTCTTATACTTGGTGTCAACGGATCCTGTCCCTATATATATATATATATATATCATAAGCTATAAAAGGATAGTATATATTCACAATTTTTTATTGAGGAAATTTTTTTACCTCTACTTTAATATTCATTTTCTTTTTTTTTATAAGGTAAAAATTTTGCAAACGACTACTCGTTTTCTTAAGTATATGATTTATTGAAAAAATATAATGGACTAAATTTATCATAAAATAAAAAATTACAAAACAAGCCGATTTTGAATTTAACAGAACCAATTGATTTAATTTTGTTAATCGAGTTTAAAGACATTTTAATTAGTAAGTATAAAGTCTATTTTTTAAATATAAAATCTAATTCAAACAAAAAAAAAATTGCAATAGATTTTTTTGAATTTATGGGAAGATTTTGTAGTTCTCATGGTCCCTTTGGCATGAGTTGGACTTGATATTTCCCCCCACTCTTTGGCAGCTGCTAATGAAAAAAATAAAAGACTCGCTATCTCTAGTTTACTGTCTCATAACTAGTTAACTAACCTTTTTTGAAAAATAAATAAATTAAAATAACCAAATTCTATTTTAAAAAATAAAATAGTTAAATTTTATAACCAATTTTAATTAACCAATTACATAATATAACCGGTTAATTATCGTTATGGTTAAAATTTTGAAAATGGTTAATATGAGCACCCCTATCGAATAGGGAATGGCAACCTAAGGTTAATACAATTGCTAAATCCAAAGATCTCACCACGATGAATCTAGCAACACTCTTCGAAAAGCTACAAGAGCATGAGTTGAAGTTGAATCGACTCAATGACCATAAAGAGGATAACAAGAAAAAGAAGGGTTTGGATCTCTAAGCAAGCATCTCAAAGGATGATGAAAGTGATGCTGATAGTTTTGAAGACCTTTGTTGGAATCAAAGACATATGAAGCGTCTTACCCCTCAAATTTTGAAGATAACAAAAGTTATTAAATTTTAGAGTTTGTATATAATTGTTTTTAAATTAGTGTTTAGATATCTCTTTTCAATAAAAAGTTTTTGAAAGTGTCCAATATGTTTTAAGAAAATCTAGCATCCAACACGCCATTTTAAACCAAGCGTCCAATTGCTTTACTCAAACATATGCGCTTTTTTGAAAACCGTTCAATACCTTATTTAAGATGTTTATAAAATCCAACGAAGTGTTAAAAGTTCAAAACGCTTATTCGTGTATGCCTTGAAAATGAATGTTTTATTCCTTTTATGAGACCTAACGTTCACATATATCTCGCATTAAATGAAAAGTAAATATATATTTTTGTATAAGTGCAGCTTTGCAGGAAAGAAAGACAACTTATCAAGCTGTCAAATCGAAATAAGGAATGTTCAGAAAAAGAAATTCTGAAGTGCAGAATTGCACCTCCCTTTTTGGTGCAAATTATACAAAATTCATTTTTCTGTTCCTTCTGCAAGCTCGATACACGCGCTACCTACATGACAAAGTTTTAGAACGTGCCTTTGAAGCTTGAAGCTTGTCTACTTAAATGACTATCTTTCCAAGGCTATATATATCAGGCTCGAAGTTTCAAAGACAAGAAGAACAAAGTAATGACAAACAATTTCAAAATCTCTCTGGACGAGCTTACATATTCTATCAGTTTTCATACTCTTTACAAAAACAAAGTTTTTGTAAATTGCTTTTAACTTTCATATCCTCACTTTGTGAGTAGATTTTTGAAAAACACTCTTTTGTATTGTGAAAGCCTGGAAAGGCTTTGTGACTAAAGAATACTTGGGTTGTTTAAGTGATCAGGATTAATCACTGTTGTAGGCTTGAAGAGGTAGTAAGAATACTTGTTTATAATCAAGGGGTTGGTTAGTGGAAATCCTTCTGGACGAAGGGACTAGACATAGCTCAAGTTGAGTGAACCAGTGTAAAAATTCCTTGTGTGCTTTTCTTTCCTTATCCTTTCTTAATTCGCTTTTATTTGCGCTTTTTATCTGCTTTCAAAAGTTTGCGAAAAAGTTTTCTAAAACACACAATTCAACCCCCCTTCTTGTGTGTTTACGTTTATTTCAACCTTGAAAATGAAAATCTATTCTTACTAGTCAAAAGGTTTGGAAAGTTTATCAAGAATAAGAATAGAAATGCAAATGCTTCTCAAAAGAAGACGATGAAGAAGATTGTTTTTAGTGTGGCAAGCAAGGACACATCAAAGCAGATTGTCCCATTTATCAAAAGAAATAGCAAAGGGGAGAAAAGAAATTCAAAAGGCAAAGTAAAGGAAGAAGGGCATACATTGTTTGGGAGGACAATGAATCAAGCTCTTCAAGTGAATCCAAGGATAAAGAAGAAGCCAACCTTTGCCTCATGACCAACTGTGAAAATGAAAGCAATGTAAGTGACTCTAGTTTTGAAGTTTCCTTTAACTATGATTAACTACAAAAGGCCTTTATAGAAATGCATGAAAAAGCTCAAAAACTGAGTATTCTTAATAATAGGCAAAAGAATCGGATTAAGATGTATGAATCAAAATTAGCATTATTGCAAAAAGAACTTGATGATCTAGAGTTGGAGCATGAGACTTTAGATATGATATATAAAAACTTTGCATGTGCTTGTGCATCTTCATCCAAAAACAATGATATCCATTGTGAATCTTGTACTAGTCTTAAATTTGAAAATGAATATCTAAAAGGAATTATAGTTATGTTCACTATGGAAAAGGATAACTTGGACATGTTTCTTGGTAGAAAAAGGTATATGAATGATAAAAGTGGATTAGGTTATGGCTACCAAAAGCAAGAGAAGTTTAGTAAAAAGTAGCACAAACCTAGAAAAATTTTAGGTTCACCCTTCATATCATGTTTTTGCTATAATAAGAAAGACCATACAACATCTATATGCAATATAAGGAAGTTTGGTGTTCCTAATGGTAGATATGTATGGGTTTTGAAGGAATCAAAACCCCTTACTAACCTTAAAGGACTTTGTTTTGTAAGTGTGCCTTAAAGCCAAGAGCTTTTATTGGTACTTGGATAGTGGCTGTTCAAGGCACATGACCAGAGACAATTCAAAGTTCTCTAACCTCTCCCTTAGACAAGAAGGATATGTTACCTATGGAGACAACAATAAAGAAAACATCCTAGGCGTTGGCAAAGTCGGTAATCCATCTTAAACTTACATAGAGAATGTTTTATATATGGAAGGCCTTAAGCATAATTTGCTAAGTATTAGCCAATTGTGTGATAAAGGATGTAAAATTGTTTTCAATTTTGATTGCTGCATGATTTGTGCCAACGCAAGTAATAAGGTAAAGTTAGTTCGAAATAGAATAGGGAATATATACATGCTTAGTTTGGAAAATGCATCATCAACTGAATATAAATGTCTCCTAAACAAAGAAAATGATATGTGGCTATGGTATAGGAGAGCTGCACATATACACATGAATCATTTAAATAATAATATCAAAAGACTTAGTAAGTAGATTACCCAAGCTCAAGTTTGAGAAGGATAAACTTTATGACGTTTGTTAAAAAGGCAAACAAGTCAAGGTTTCATTTAAACCTAAAAATACTGTTTCCATAACTAGACCATTGCAACTTTTGCATGTGGACTTGTTTGGTCCTTCTAGAACCATGAATCTAGGTGGCAATTACTATAGACTTGTTATAGTAGATGGTTTTTCTAGATATACATGGACATTGTTTCTTTCTCAAAAAATAGATGCCTTTAAAGCTTTTAAGAAACTTGTAAAGGCCATCCAAAATGAAAATAGTTTGAAAATTACCTCTTTAAGAAGTAATCATGGTCAATAATTTCAAAACTAAGATTTTGAAAACTTTTATGAAGAATTAGGCATTAACCACAATTTTTCAACACCTAGTACCCCACAATAGAATGGTGTAGTGGAAAAAAAGAATAGGTCACTTGAAGAATTGGTAAGGACAATGTTGAATGAAAACAATTTGCCAAAATATTTTGGGGTTGATGTAGTGAGCATAGCTTGTTATGTTGTAAATAGAGTTTTGATGAGATCGATTTTAAAGAAAACCCTATATGAGCTTTTTAAGAAAAGAAAACCAAACATTTCATGTCTTAGAGTTTTTGTATGTAAATGTTTTGTTTCAAACAATGATAAATATAATCTTGGCAAATTTGATGCAAAAGCGAATAAAGCTATCTTCCTTGGCTACTCCACACATAGCAAAACAAATAGGGTTTATAATAGAAGAACTATATTTGTTGAAGAATCAATGCATATTGCTTTTGATGAGACTAGCCACTAAAAGGAGGAAAATGAAATTGTTGATGCTGTTGCAGATATGTTAAGAGTTTTGTACTTGAAGGATAGCACAATTCAAGAAGATAAGCTAGCAAACACTGAACAAGTTATTAAAGATGTCCCAAATGAACTTTCAAAGGAGTGGAAGACTTACAAATCTTTTAAACAAGGTGATTGGTGACATCACAAAAGGGATAACCACTAGACATTCCTTTAGAGATATTTGTAATACTATGGCTTTTGTATCACAAGTTGAACCTACATCCATTAAATGAAGTTATAATGGATAAGCATTGGGTGCTTGCTATGCAAGATGGACTAGATAAATTTTAAAGAAATCAAGAATAGGATTTGGTTCCCAAACCCAATGACCATCAAATTATAGGTACTAAATGGGTTTTTAGGAATAAGCTTGACGAATCAGGAGTAACAATAAGGAATAAAGCTAGATTAGTTGCTAAATGCTATAATCAAGAGGAATGAATTGATTATGATGAAACTTATGCCCTTATAGCTAGACTAGAGGTATTTAGATTGTTGCTAGGTTTTGCATGCCAAATGGACTTTAAGCTATATCAAATGGATGTTAAAAATGCTTTTCTAAATGGTCTTATACGAGAAGAGGTCTATGTAGCTCAACCCCTTTAATTTGAAGATCATGAATTTAGCACCCTTACCTTGATTTATATTTTATTGTGATTTTATTTCTGAAAAAATGGGCAGGAATCTCAAAATTTTGATCTTCATGGTTGCGTTCAGAATTTTGAAAACTATTCAGTTGTAATTTTTAATAATTTTTCTAACTTAGGACCTAAAGAAATGAAAAAATGATGATCATGTCTCGATTTCTCGATAAAAGGGCTAACATGTGAAAAAGGTTCGTATGATGAAAGTCATTTCGAGCCTGGAAATATGCCATATATATTAAAATATGATTTTAGAAATTTTGCGAAATTTTTTTGGAATTCTTATGCAAAATGATCAAAATGCCCCTAGTTGACTACAGAGTCAAACTAGTGTTTATTTGACATCCAAAGATAGTGAGAAAATCATTTTAGGCTCACTTTTATGTGAAAAAATTATTTTTACAAATAATTAACCATTTTTAGAATTTATTAAATTAAAATGAATTTACTAGTAATATTTAACCTAAAAATATAATTTAATTAATAAAAATTAAGAGAAAACAATATTAAATTATTTTCAAATTTTAGAAATCATCTAGGACCTTGAATTTATGTGTCTATGAAGTTCCAAGAAAAATTTCATTAGTTTAGCACAAAAATCAATTAAATTAGTAAAGTAGTATTTATCGATATCGGTTAATTTTAACAGATAATAAATAAACAAAACAGAATGTGAGAGTAGGAGAGCAGCACGTCTAACACACTTTTTCAGGGGCTAATTTGAAACAAACTTATTTAATTTTTGTCTAAAGGAATTAAAAAGAAAAAGAAAAGAATTATTACATCATGGCTTATAATGTCACTTATATGACATCACTACCTAATTCTCAAATACCCAATTGTTCACTCAAATCTCACCCCCACTATGTTGTGCTTTGGCCGAGACTCACCTAAGCTTACCCATCTCCATTTTTTGAAATTTTCCTTCACTAAAAGCTCACTTCCACAAAGTCCACATCAACACCCATCAAAGAACAAGTCCAAGACCACCATCCAAGCTTCACTTCCTCTCTATTTTTTTACCTATCAAGAGGTATAAAGGGGGGGCAGGGGGGAGGGTGGGGTGTGTTCTCATTGATTTCATTTTCACATGGATGGTAGGATGGATTTTGATTCCCTTTGTTTGTTGATGTATTCTTTTCTTGTTTGTCTTGAATGATTATTACAAATGATTTTTGTGATGCACCTATTATAAATTATTTTTGTTATTGTCTTGATTATGTTGATGATTCTGGATTCCATTTTGGCCTTGGAGTGATAGATTGTTGTTGAATAAAAATGGTTATGTTGTTTTGATGTTGGAAGAATTTGAAAATCTTGGTTGGTTTTGGCTATGGGCATTTCGGCCTTATTATGGTTAATAGGTGTCTTAATTAAAAAAAAAATTCTTGGTTTATGCTCTTTATTTGGTCTTTAAGTAATGGATAAGAATAACCATGAGTTGAAAAATGAAAATTTGGCTTGTTTGCTAGCATAGGCCTCTCGGCCACTTTTAGAAAAAATGGTATGTTAGCAAAATTTTTGTTGACTATCACATGATTTCTAAACCTCATCTAGTCCTTACATTTAAGTATTTTTCCTAAGTTGCTTGATTAATGAATTTGCAAGAAAAACTTGATTTTGGAAGCTTAGGATTGCCTTCACAGGCCTCTCGACCTTGATTTTTGGAAGGTGTCCATGATCATTTTTTTTTATGATTCAAACACCTAAAAATAAGTATAAGTTCATTTAGAAATTTTGTTTAAAAGGTTGGTTAATTTGTGTTATGGCCATTCGACCTTACTATAGAAATAGGCAATCAAATTAAATTTGTACTTAAATTCCTAATTGATTTTAATCCTTGATTTAGTACCTAAGTAAACTAGACATATCCTTCTTTGGTTAATGACTTTTGATGAGGAAAACTTATTTTAGCAACTTGGTGTTTTGTTTAAAGGGCCATTTGGGCAAATCACTTTTTAGAAGCCAAAGAAAAAAAAATTGTTTCCATGGTATGATTTAAGTAGACCAATTAATTTTGAGTAAAATAAAATTGGTGAGTTTGAAAAACAAGTATTTTAGACACGTAAAAGAAAAGTTTTCCTTATTTTCCTATAATAATGGCCCACAACCACCTTTCTTAAAAAATTAGAAAATTTTTATGTTCTACAAACTTTATTTTATCACTAAATTATAATTTTATGCATTTTTATTGAAGGTTTTAAATTAAACTTGTCCAAGTGCAATTTTTGTACTAGAAATTTAAATTTGAGTATTTTAGTATTTTGAAATTTTTAAATTCAAAGTTTATCATGTTGTTGAGTTGATAGAATTAAATCTCTGTATAGTGAAGCAGAGACAGTGGTAATGATTGTATTGGTGCTTAGATTGTTGAGACTAGAGATATCTCTCCTAAAGAGATAAATTAAGTTGAATTGAACAATTGTTAGATGAACAAGTGAGATGTAAGGGTCATGCTATGGGCATAAATCCCTATAGGGAAAGTAATAGTCTGGTACGCTGCGAGATGAAAGACGAGGACCAAATATCGTAGGTCTAGGGGTATGATATTAAGTGGTGAACAATCTAATGACCAAGGTAGTGCTCTTGAGTCAAGACAATCACTTAACCAATTTGATAACCCTGACATTTGCTTAGAATCCCAAGATTGGTTGAAAGTATACCTCTATTTGGACTATGAATGTCCTAAGCTGAAAGATTGCTCATTTCCTTAATGGAGATGAGGACTATAACTTGGTGTGAGTAAGGTATATGTACTCTTAGTCACCTCCTAGTTTTGATGTGAATGTTGCTCATCAGTAGGGAGTATGGATCAATACAGAGTCTTGGGTAGACTAGTACAACTTAGATAAAACCTTAGGTTCCCCACTTTTTTAAGTCAGCTATGTTTTATCTTGTGCTTGATGGTAGGACTTCCTATTCATCTGTATGAAAGTGATTTTCAGAATAAATTACCTCACTCCTCTACTTTTTTTGTGTATGCTATTCGTAGATGGATACGCAAAGATGGCGGCGATGCCAATCCTACTTAATCTGTATTTAGACTATAGTGATTTAGGGGTATGGTATTATGAAGAGGAGATCGATTACCTAACTTTCAGAGGTTTTCCTAATGCAAAACTGTTGTCCTATTATATACATATACATATACATACATATATATGCTGCCTATTACCTTTACCATTCCTATTATGCTAGCATCATCACCACCTCCCAGTTTTCAAAGAGCAATACCCCCACCACCACCTACTAATGGGGACACAACCATCATGGCGCCCTTGATAGACTTCTTTATACCTTTTGCCGTTGTTGTCCACTTGTTGAGGAGGCTCTCGTTGACTCCTTAGAGCCTATGGAGGTCGTATTAGTTGAGTCCCCATTGATTCCTCCATGGTAGACTACCAGGTAGGGGTGACCAATGGATAGGCATTCTTCGTCATCTTCATCTTCAAGACTTGGGTCACCATATAAGGTACCCAATAGACATGCTAATCATGCTGACAACTTTAAGATGACGTAGATTAACAAGGACCAATAGAGTAGTGTGGATTTGTCTTTTTGTTTAGTTAGATGGGGAAGGTATAGATAGTGGTGATTGCTTTGACCTAGGATCATTTTGTCATTCTAATGTATATTTTGATGATTTTCCTATGACGCATCATTTTTATTTCTATTAAAAAATCAAAGTAGAGAGCAAAAACTTTAGATATAAGTATGATAAACATGATGAAAAGATGAAAGAGAAATAAAACTTACAGAAATATTGAAAAGTTTATTGAACTGCTTGAAAACTTCTAATTACAAGATTGTTAGAAAACTTTGATTACAAGAGAGTTCACTTGGCTATATCGCTCTGCCAAATGCTAATGAGGGAGAGGAGTTTTATAGATACTAAAAGCAAACATAATTATTACAATATTTGAAAAGAAATTTTACATTATTGCTTTTACTATTGCCTAATTCTTTTCTTTATTTGCTTTTGAGACATCATCATTGTCGATTTTTGCTGACGTTTATTGTTGAGAGATTCTAGTTATCTTTTTGTCTGTCATCTTCTACTGACACTTTACTTTATTGCTTTATTCAAAGATGTTGTAGCAACCATCCTCGTTGTCTTGTAAAAGATTAGGTTCGCTACTAGACAGGCTGACCTCCACATCTGATGGCTGTTGAGAGTTAACCATTTTGAGTCGTTCTTCAAATTCTTCTTGTGAAGTGGCTGATGTCAGCTCAGCCATTATTTTAGATTTTTGAGCCAAAAATAGTTCCTCTTTTTCTCCACTAGCTTTTGCTTTGGACAAAGGCTGTGAAGACTAAGAAGACTTCTTGATCCAATCTCTTATCTTTTCTTTTCTGATCAAATCAGTATTGAATTTTTCCCTCCATTTTACTCATATTGATCTTGATAGAAACAGAATATCAACATTATTATACATTCTTGCAGGAGCATATTCCCAAGTTACTATCCCAAGTTATATGTATATATATACATATACATATACATACACATATGTATGTATATGTATATGTATATGTACATATACATATACATATATATGTATGTATATATGTATGTATGTATATATATGTATGTATATATGTATGTATATATATATAAAGTGGAGATCAAGTTACTCCAAGAGTAACTCTTGGTAGAGTTACTCTCTTCAATAACTTTTGATATGCATTAAATTTCAACAATCTAACTATTGAATATTTTGATATTACGTCAATGATCATGCATATCAAATTTTAGGTAAATCAGACATTTATAGCTAGTTAATCTTATAATAGACATTTACTTATAATTTAGAAAAGTATATTATACGTCAATTTGAATCTAAAAAATTAAATATCAAATAGTTTTCAAACTTTATAAAAATTTGTAGACTTGATCTATTTAATATAACCTTTTAGTTCAACGGTTGGATTATTGAAATTTAATATATATTAAGATTTATTGATCCATACCCATATACCATTTGGATATTTTATCGATTTACTCTCATTTTCAAATTTTGTTTTATTTTCTACTTTTCTATATTTATGATGACGTATGCAAAGCAAAGTTCGAAACAAAATTTTTTTATTGACGTTTTCATTAACCGATGAATAATAACTAGCTAAATAATAAATAAATGGATAAACAGTAAGAGTTATATTCAATGTGTACGAATCACATTTAGTAGTATTAGAGCAATTCTTTCTTGTCAAGACCTGTGGTATGGTCTTACGCATTTTGCTTAGGATGTATGTTCTTACATCCTCTGTTGAGAAACAGCAATGTAAGATAGGTATAGTTCCATGCATAAATATGTGTTAGATAAGCTTAGTAGTGGACGTCCGATACAACTTGCTATAGAAGAACTGTGAAGAGAGGGCTGGATACTTAATAGAAGAAATTGTTAAGGACACACCTATTATTGGTTGTCGAGTATAGTAAAAGTGATTAGTGTGTGTCTAGATAGGTTTTGGTTAAGGAAAGACTTAGTAATTAAGAGTGTCCATTATGACCCCCTTCTCTTTCTTGGGAGTCTATCTAGTGTACTGATTCACAACTTACAATTACTCACCCAGTATGTGGTTTTATTCAAAGGAGCTTTGATCTCGACAGCGCCCATAATTGGATTGCAAAGATCGAGAAGATCTTCACTGTCATGGCATACACTAATGCACACAAGGTCACCTATGTTTTTAGGAGAAGCTAAACACTAGTAGGGATATACTAGGCATCAGTTAGAGGGTAAAGGGAGATAAATCACTTGGGAGTAATCCACCGCAAATTTCTAGAGAAATGCTCAAAGATCTGAGGAGAAGGAAAGAAGTTGAAATCCTAAACCTATAGCAGGGATTCATGTTTGTAGAAGAGTACGTTGCGAAATTTGATAACCGGTCAAAGTACTGCTCCTATTTCCAAGAAGGAATGGACAAGAGATCCTCATGTTCGAAGTTTCAAAGTAGACTGAGGCACAACATCAAACAAGTTGTGGGGTACTTGGAGATTGCCCAATTCCCTACCATGCTGAACTACTACAGAATTTATGAAACCTATAACATATTTTGTGCGTATATTTTTTGCTTTGTGGTTTGTATTATAAGTTTAAAACCTATAACATATTTTGCATGTGCATTTTTTAATCATAAAGCTATGA
Organism: Spatholobus suberectus; assembly: GCA_004329165.1. Taxonomy (NCBI): domain Eukaryota; kingdom Viridiplantae; phylum Streptophyta; class Magnoliopsida; order Fabales; family Fabaceae; genus Spatholobus; species Spatholobus suberectus. The sequence continues at coordinate 33,587,154 of CM014730.1, forward strand.
ATGAAGTTCAAACATTGGCGAGTAGGCATGCATCAAATAGAAAGAAGGCTACATGGTTTTTTCCCTATGTAAGTAATTTAGAGCTTGATATCCAATTACAATTTTCAATAGTTTCTACAACTCATTATATTTTTAAGAACAATTCTCGTTGGTAGCTAATAAACAAGTGGGGGGCTATGAGTGTGGATATTATGTAATGAAACATATGCTCACCATATTTTTAACAGATCTTGTCGATTCATGAGAGAAGGTAATATAATTTTCAACAAGTTACAATACTTATGATTTTTATAGTTGATTGGCTAATGCTTTTATCTTATGTTATTTGATCTTGCAGATATTCATCAATAGGGAACCATTGCCTAATGAGGATATCTTAGACATCTACCAACGTTGGGCAACATTCTTCCTTCAAATTAATAATAGATAGTTTGTTTAGAAAGTTTTAAGGTACAATAATAGTAGTTTTTAATTTTAATGTTTTTGAAAGTTTATAATGATGTAATGTTTTACAAAGTAGGTTATAATTGTTATTGCTTATATACTACTTGCCTATGTGGTGTCTATTGTATATTACAGGGATGGATGTACGAGAAGAAAAAAAATATTTTTTTAAAAATGTGACTTTTTAACTTAGTTATGCTATAACTGAGTTAAAAAGTGACTTTTTAACTCAGTTCCCTAGTGAACCGAGTTAAAAAACCTTTTTTAAATAGGTTTAAAATCCCATTTAAAATCACCATATTTTCTATATTGCCTATATCTAAATAAGTAGAAAAATCGATTTAAAAAGCCCTTTTAAACTGATTTAAAAAGTGTTTTCTACAGTAATGAAGCCTTTTTAAAATAGGAGTTACCGTGCAGGAAATTATAAAACTCCTTGGGTCCCTAAACATAGGGGTGTAACTTCTTAAGGACAATAGTTGAGCACTCTTCACTAAGGCTTACTAGCTCAAATTCCCCAAGTTTCTTTTTGTTAGAAATAATTTCCTTGAAGAATTTTGCATACTTGGGCATTTGGGCTAAAACCCTAGTAAAAGGAATATTAATGTGTAGTTTCTTAAAAATTTCAACAAACCTATAAAACTACCTATCTTTTACTTCATCCTTAATCCTCTGGGGAAATGGAATACTTATCTGAGGAGGTGTACTTACCTCCTTCCCATTCTCTTTCTCTTCTGCTAGGCTCTCCTTAGTAAGAGCCTTTTTTTGTGATGGAGGAGCTTGCTTCTCTTTCCTCTATGGCTACTTCAGCTCTTTCCCACTCCTAAGAGTAATTGTCTTGACATCTTCTCTTGGGTTGGGCTCAATCTAAGTGGGCAAAGAGCCTTGAGCCCTCTGAGACAACAGATTAGTAGAATTTGCTAGTTGAGTCTCTCAGGACTTGAACCGGTCATTAGTTTTAGCCATGTACTGCATCATATTATCTTGCAGGCTCGGCCTTCTCTCCTTTTGCCTTTGATTTTGATTTTGCATGTGAGAAGGTTTGTAGATATCCTGGCTCTGGCTTTGGCTCTTCTGTTGATTTCCTTAGGAGAAGTGAGGATGGTTCCTTTAGCCGAGGTTGTAAGTGGCAGAGTAGGGGTTGTTCTAGACCTGATTGGAGTTACCCACGTAATTTGTCTCTTCAACAAGAGGGTTGAAAAAGTTGCTCATTTGGCAATCCCTACTTTCATGGCCTATCTGGCCACATTAGTCACGTAGGGGAGGGACTTCCTTGGCATACTGGGCCTGAGCCCTCATCAAAGTCTCTAGTTGCTTGGTGATGGCATCCAACTTTTTCTTCACGGCCACATTAGCTTCCACCTGATGTACCCCAATCGGCCTTTTCATGATGTGTTTGTCATCTAAGAAGAGTGGTAGTTGTTTGGGGCCATGTCTTCAATAATGGTAAAAGCTTTATTTGAGGACTATTTTCGAATTGTCCCCCCACAAGCAACATCAATAAAGATCCTATTTTGGGTAAGATTCTGCTATAGAAAATCTGGATCAATTGCCCACGTTGATAGCCATGGTGTGGACACTTCCTGAGGAGGTGTTGGAATCACTCCCAAGCTTTAAAGAGTGACCCTTGCTCAAACTGAGCAAAGTTTACTATATTCTTCTTCAGTTGGTTGGACCTCACCGAAGGAAAGTACTTGGTCAGGAACTTCCGGGTGCATTGGTCCCAAGCAGTGATGGACCCATCCAGTAGGGAAGATAATCAGTCCGCCGCCTTGCCTATCAAGGAGAAAGGGAATAGCCCCAATCTGATGGCGTTAGCTGTGACAACATTGTATTTCACTATGTTTGTGATCCACAAGAACTTCTTTAAATGGCTTAAGGGGTCTTTAGATGGTAGGCCCCCAAATTGTCTTCAATTCTACACCATAGCAATTAGTGTAGGTTTTAACTTGAAGTTGTTTGCCTCCGCTATAGAACAACGAATGTTGTTAGTTACCCTTATTTAATGGGCAAAGTAGTCTTGCAGGGTTACTCTAGGTTGCTTTCCAGCCATTCATCTTTGTTCTTGTCTTAACATGCAACAATGTCTTAATTTCAGGAATAAACTGTACCACAAGCTTGAGAAAATAGGTTAGCATAAACAACACAAAAAACCAAAAGCCAAAATAAGAATAATGAGAGAAAGAAAATAAAATAAAAAATAAATAAATCAATTAGAATTTCTATTTATTTGATACCACGCAACTAGTCCTTGGCAACGGTGCCAAAAACATGATGCAATTTAGAACACGCTTAAGGACAATCATACTTTATCGCAGTTGTAACAATGGACAAAGTTTAGATATCATACCTAAGTGGCTAATTTTGCGGTTACCAATTAGTTGTTTAGGATGAGTGATTAAAAGAGTTTTGCGATTAGCAAGTAGTAGTTAAAGATTAATAACAGATGACAGTGATTAAAAGGGCTAGGGTTGTGGTTTCACGTATGCTCTATAGTTCATTCGGATCTAATACTAATTAACCATTGTGTTACCCCTCAATTACCAATTATATATAGGTTGATTGCTAATTGTTGTTCATAAATTACTAATGTCCTGTTTAGGTTGATTTCCTAGTTGTTCATGTAAGATTTCAAACCCTAACAAGCATGAAGAACAGGTTTAGACCTATTGGAAACTAGGATTAAAGGTTGTTCATATGATAATCCTTCGTTCGATTACCCTACGTGTCCGTTAATTAATTTCTCACAATTCATAAGACAATTAATCAACTCAAACATACAAGGGTCGATCACATCTAATAAATCTATAGATTATGTAGATTTACAGAGCTAATTCACATGATTTTTGGCTCTAGTTTAGAGAAAATTTATGAGAAAATAACCCAATTATATGAAATGCCATGTAATATGTGTTATTGAGATTTTTTTATTAAAAATGGCATGATTTTACTTGGTTATTTGGGTTTATCAATGTAGGGAACTTGAGCAAAGAAAATAGATAAAGTCAGGATACTCAGAGAGTTAATTTTCAACTTCTGAGTGCAAGGAAAAAGCAAGTTAGCATTGGCACCTAGTGAAGTGGTGCCCAGTGCCAATACAATGACAAAAATCCAAAAAGTGGGAGCCTAGCGCCAACGCCTAGTGGAGGTGGATCCTAGTGCTAGCACTCTGTTACAAATCCGAGAAGTTGGGAGCTGGCGCCCAACGCTAACATGTTTTCAATTTTTGCAAACTATTTTTTATTGTTGGGCCTGATGTAGTTTTATGGTCTAGAAAGCCCAAACTCATTATAAAATGGCTAGAACTACATGTTTGGAATTATTCTTTGATTCATCGAAAGACCAGGAACAAGGAAAAGCTTGAAGATTCATCTTCGTCTTTGGATCTTGAAGAATTGGAGTTTGATTCTCAAGATTCATGGCTTCCTTTCTATCTTTTTTATTATTATTTTCTTTGTGTTTAGTTTTTCTATGAGTTTCTAGACCCTTTGGGAGTTAGGTTAGGATGAACCGTGATTAGAATCCTTTGTAATTTGTTTTTCCTTCTGAACCTTTTGATTATTAATGCAATTCAGTTATTAATTTTATGCTTAATGCTTTTTCTATGTGTGACACCCATTAGAAATTGATTTGTAATTCAAACCTTGCAATTGGGAAATTGGGGTTTGAACCATTCCATTTTAGCAACCGTATAATTTTTGAACCTAGGGATAGGAAGAGAGGTTGTATGCCTTCGCATTAATTTCTTACTCTTAATGCTTGTGACTAAGTTTGCTTGCCTAAGGGATTAGGGTGTGAAATTAGGAACAAAGGGCTTACCACCTAAGGAATTAGGGTTGAACTAATTTAGAGAAATTGAAGGTAAATTGCCTAATAGGAACAGGTTTAGAAGAGAAAGAAATTACATTGGGGGAATATCACTGATTTGAAACCTAACCATTTTATTCATTAATTTTCTAAACATCACTTAATTGCATTCTCATTTTAATTTTGCTCTTTAATTTCTACAATCACAAAAATTCCAAATCTTCCTTTAATTCATAAACACACAAGCAATTTTTGGTTGAACTGAGATTAAAACCATAATCCATGTGGAGACAATACTTTACTTTCACTTTATTACTTGTATGGCTAGTACATTTGTCATGATCTTAACAACATCCAAGCATGAATTAAAATAGTAGAACAATCCAATTCAAAGGGGAAAACAATGAATTAATTGAAACTAAGCATAAAAGAGGGTTCCAAGCATACATTACACCATATAGATTTTATAGATTTTGATATTTGTATCAATTATATAAAAGGGAAATTAACCAATAAAAGGATATGTGAGGCCAATAAGACTTTAGATGTTTTAGAACTTATACATACAGATATTTGTGGGTCGTTCCCTATGGTTGCTTGTAATGATCAACAATATTTTATAACGTTCATAAATGATTTTTCTAAATATGGCTATATTTATCTCATTAATGAAAAAGCAAAGTCATTGTACGTGTTTAAAATTATTAGGCTGGAGTTGAGAACCAACTTAACAGAAGAATCAAAAGCGTCAAGTCAGACTGTGGTGGTGAGTACTATGGAAAATATGACAGTTCAGGTGAACAACGTCCAAAGCCATTTGCTAAATTCCTAGAAAAAAGTGGTATCATCCCACAGTACACTATGTCAGGCTCACCCACTATGAATGGTGTTGCTAAAAGACGAAATAGGATGCTTAAAGACATGGTAAGAAGTATGATTAGTCATTTTACCTTACCATAATCACTCTAGGGAGAAGCATTTAAAACTACAACATATATCCTTAATATAGTTCCAACAAAAGCAACTGCAAAACCCCTTACAAACTTCAGACAAGCAAAAAGCTTAGTTTAAAGCACCTGTATGTTTAGGGTTGTCCAATTGAAGCAAGGGCATATAGGCCAAATGAAAAGAAATTGGACTCAAGGTCAGTAAATTGTTATTTTATTGCATACTTTGAAAGATCCAAGGGGTACAAGTTTTATGATCCCATAGGTAAGTCGATTTTTGAATCAGGAAATGCTCAGTTCTTTAAGGATGCCGAGTTTACAAGTGGAGATATAGTAAGGGACTTTGTCTTTGAAGAGGAATATGTTAATAATCCTAGGGTTGTGCAAAAGATGGATATCTCAAAAAACTGATTCAAATCGAACCAAACCACTTTATGAAAAATGGTTTGGTTAACTAAACCATTTTTTATAAAGCGGTTCGGTTTGGATTTGTCCAAAAAGAGTTCAGTTTTTTTGGATTGTGATAAGTTTGGTTATCCATTTCACACTCATGTATGGTTCAATTTTTTAAAGAATCGAACTGAAACTGATCCACTTTATGAAAAATGATTGGTTAAATGAACCATTTTTTATAAAGCAATTTGGTTCAATTTTTTTTGAAAACAGATCAATATTTTAAATTTGGATCATTTTAGTTTTGGAGCAGTTTCGTTCGATTTAATTTTTTGTACACCTCTAGATATTCGCACAAATGTTACTAGTATTGTTCAGGATCTTCTTCTTGACTCTGTCCAAGACACAATAGATCAAGATAATGTCAAATCTCCTATACAAGAAATTGTTTCAAAAGAACAAACTCTTCTACCTTAAGAACCTATGCCATTAAGAGATCCATAAGAGAAAAGAGAAGTGTAATTCCAAATGACTACATTGTATTTATTTCTACAAGAACATAAGGTTGACATAGGAATGATGGAAGATGATCCGATCAACTTTTGTCAAGCCATGGAAAGTTCAGTGGATAAATGCTATGGATGAAGAGATTAAGTTCATAAGGGACAATGACGTTTGGGATCTTGTTCCATTGCCGGAAGGTGCGAAACCCATTGGTTGCGAATGGATATTTAAGATTAAAAAGGATTTGAAAGGAAATGTGGAAAGGTACACACGGCTTGTCTTATCGCAAAAGGATTTACACAAAAAGAAGGCATCGACTATAAAGATACTTTCTCTATGGTTTCTTTGAAAGACTTTTTCAGGACTATAATGGCGTTAGTGGCGCATTTTGTAACACCCATTCATATTAAATACAATTCATATTAATTTAGTTATTAAGTTTAAGTAAATAAAAATGCGTGTAAAATTTTTCCATTTTTAAAAGAAATTCCAAACTTAACAGAATTTGGAAATAGTAATAAAATATGAAAGATATATACATATATTTCATAAAACTGTATATTATGGTTTGAGTAATACATAACAGTCAGAACACAAAAGTACATCAAAATACATATACTACCTAGCCCACTATATACATCAAAAAGATCCTATACAGAGCAGTATTTATCTATCCTATCCCTTATACAAAAAGAAAATACTATAGGTCTTCAAGTCCTCCCCCGTTGAGATGTTCTCTATCTCGTACTCAGCATCACGGAGCGTTAATGTCATCTTCAATAATCACGATCACTTTTACATGTATGGTAGGAAACCTATCATAAAACAAAGATAAAATACAACTGACAACACAAAGGATCTTAAGATTCATTCTAAGTTGTATCCGACTACCTTTGACTAGGTATGGATCCATACTTCCCATTAGTGGATAATAGTTCTCAACAGAACCTGGGAAGTGACTGGGAGTACATATACCTCTCTCAATACCATCACATGGTACAGTCCTCGTCATCATTGAGGAACAAAATAACAATTTAGGATATTCATTTATAGAGGTATACTTTCAAACCAATCCTAGAATGTTGAGCAGTTGTCGGGGTTATCGAGTTTGGTCAGGCGAATATCCTGGCTCAAGGGCGCTACCCTGGCCATTGGGACCTTCACCACTCAATGCCTACCCCCAAAACCTCCGCAAGTAGGTCCCTACCTTTCATTCCTCAGCGTACCAAATTGTGGCTTCCCTAGCAGGGTGCCATGCCATTGCATGTCACTTGCTTTACATTACTCACTAAACTATCAATTCCTAACTTCTCAAGCAGAGGTTTCCCTAGTCTCATTTAATTTGAGCACCAATACAATCAACATTTCTACCTTATTTTGCAAAAATTGCACAATACCAAAATTTTAACAGAATAACGACATAGCAATTATAATATAATTACTAAAATTTTGGTAGAATAATGACTAAATAAATACATTTTAATTTTCTAAATTTGAGCAGAATAACAGCTTAGCAAATGCATTTTTATTTTTTAAAATTGAACAGAGTAACAACTTAGCAAGTAAAATTTAATAATTTAAATTTGAGCAGAGTAACAATTAAGTAATCAAGATTTAATAATCTAAATTTGGGCAGAGTAACAACTTAGTAAAAATTAAAGTTTAACATTAAATAATAATAATAATAATAATAATAATAATAATAAAACTTAAGCCTAAACGGGTTTAGGGGAAAACCCTTCCTACTAACATGCAAAGTGACAGTAATTTAGAACCAACCCCACTCCCCCCATTACCTCTAAAGTGGTTGATGAAGAGAATGGAATTATTGGCGCAGAGCTTCTAGGAGGAGAAATTCTACTAGTTGAAAACTAGCAAAATTTTAACATAAAAACTAAATAAGAAAAATTTCTAGAGAGAAGATTTTAGAAAGAGAGGCTCTCTAGCTTATGGAGGAGAAGGATGGTGAAAATCTTCTCCATGGATGGGGGTATTTATAGAGGAAGAGAGTCATCCATTATGTCACTATTATGTCATAAATCTAATTTTTATTTATTTTCAATCCAATTTAGGGACACATATCCCAAATAGGTGGTGAATCACCTATTTTAGGGTTGGGGACGTGCTCCACCAGCTGTCCCAAGCCTCCATGTGTTAGATGTTATCTATAGGTGAATTAAAAACGCCTAAACTTGAAAAATTAGCTTTTAATATCAAAATAATGCATTTTAATGAAAAACTGGACAAATACATTATTTTTCATCAAAAATAAATTTCTAAAAATAATTTTTAATTTTTATTAAGTTATTTCAATTTATATGTATTTATTTTGTATTTTTAAGCTAGAAATTTCATAGAAAATCCATTTTAATTCAATAAATACCAAAATTTTTATGAAAATTATAAAATTAAATATTTTACCCATAATTAAACTAAAATTACCATTTTCACCTTTTTTGAATGTCAAACCAGTACTGACTGGCTTATTAGACACGTAGGGACATTTTGGTCATTTTATACAGAAATTCCAAAAAATTCCCAAAAATTTCCCAAAATTATATTTTAATATATATGACATAATTCCAAGCTTAAATTGACATTTTAATGTCAATTGAATCTTTTCCTCATGTCAGTTCTTAATGTTGAGAAATAGGGACAAAATTGTTATTTTCTAATTTCTCCGGGCTCCGGCTCGGAAAAATTATTAAAAATCACGATTAAATAGCTCTTGAAATTTTGAGCAAAATGGTGGGATTCAGAATTTCAAAATTCCTTTCCAATTTTTCAGAATTGTATTGCTAAATATTATAAAAAACAGTGGAAGAATTGAAATAGGATTATTATATTTTTCACTACTTTTCTTTCAAAATAAAGTTTTTATAATGAGAGATACTTAATATAAAATTTTCAAAATATTTTGAGATCAAAAAGTCTCCGGTTGGTTCCCACAGTCAATTAGGGGTATTTTTGTCATTTTACAAAAATTATTTCAATAAATTCTAGAAAAATTTCTAAAATTATCATTAATTGTTATAAATACATTGATGACTTAAAAACAATTTTTAAGCATACAGAATAATTTAATATATAAAAGTAGGGGTGTTACACATTTTAATCTTAAGTTACACTAGATGGATGTAAAGACAACATTTTGTAATGATAACATTGATGAGACAATCTATATAGTGCAATCGAAAAACTTTGTTTTGAGAGACTCAGAATATGGTTTGTAAACGTAAGAAATCCATTTATGGGCTCAAGTAAGCATCTCAACAATGGTATTTCAAGTTTCATCAAGTAATCATCTCATTCAGTTTTGAGGTGAATTTGGTCAATGATTTATATACCATACGTTCTATGGGAGCTATGTTGATGACATTTTGCTTGCTAGCAAGGATATAGACTTGTTGCACGAAACCAAGAGATTTCTAGATAAGAACTTTGAGATGAAAGATCTTGGTAATGCATCTTTTTTATTAGGCATACAGATACACCAAGATCGTTCTCGGGTATTCTTGAATTGTCACAAAAAAGTTATATCGAAAAGGTTCTCAAGAGATATGGCATGTAAGACTATAAACCAAGTGATACCCTTTTGGCTAAAGGAGACAAATTTAGTCTCAATTAGTGCCCTAAGAATGGCTTTGAAGAAAATAAGATGTAGAAGATTCCTTATACATCAACAATGGGGAGTCTGATGTATGCTTAGGTTTGTATGCATCCAGATATTGCGTCATTACAGGGATGTTGGGTAGATGCTTCAATAATCTAGGATTAGACCATTGGAAAACAGCTAGATGGGTCATGCGATTCTTATAGAGGACAGGATATATATACCTACTAGATGGAGGTGCTAATTCCTGGAAGAGTACTAAATAGTCTCTTATAACATCTCTTACTATGGCAATAGGGTTCATAGTGTGTTATAAGGTTTCCAATCATGGAATTTGGTTGCAAAATTTTGTCATAAGACTGCTACGCATAGTGGATGGTATTGAAAGATCACTCAAGTTATTTTGTGACAATAAATGGGCAATTATATTTTCCAACAACAAGAGCTCGACGAAGTCAAAGCATATACATATGACACCCTTTACCCCCAAGCTAATTATTACGTAAATATTATGGGAATAAAATAAGCTTTTCGTTTGTTGAATAAATGGTAATTTAAAATATTTCTTCTCACACGGTATAGGACATCACATGCATAATTCACATCAACTTAAACTCCATAAAATACTTTAATAATTAATAAAGAGATGGTGGCACACAGTTGGCTATACAAGTATTTCGAAATAAATCAATTAAAGATGTAAAACTATTAATCTAAAGTTCAAAAGCTAAAAGCATGAAACAATAAATAACCAAAACCCCAATGTCACGTTACTATCAAAGTTGACAAAACCTAAAGAAAACTATAAATAACTGCAAACGAGGCCCAAGCCTCTACTCTAAGACTCTTCCTCAAGGTCCTATTGGACAGCACCTGTACATCATAGACATAAACAGAAAACACAAGAAACAAGGGAATGAGATGCATCTCACATCATGCTCAAAGTAAAACAATGGAGACAGGTAAAATACACAACACATACATAATCATAATAACGTTAATTTGCAAGGATTAAAAATACACTAGTAGATGTAATGCAATGCCAGCTAACTTTTACTTCTTATGCATATGTGTTACCAATTTAAGTTCATCTCAAAAGTAGACTAGGAGTAAGTGTACAGCCATAAGAAGCATCATTGGTACCGATGTCTTCGAATTTCACACCCTCAACTAGTATGATATTCCTTGGTGACTAGTCAAGGTTACCTAGTTTTGCCAGTACACTCTGGCTCCATGGGATCAACATAGGCTATTGGAGTTTTCCAACCAGGTACCGCCCCTAAGGCTAAGATTACCCATCCTGGCCTTCACCAATCGAATTCTTACATACTTTCTTTCTCTATATGACTTAATGTTAAGATGCATGGTCACATGCAATGTTCATAGCATTTCATAGGTTTTTATCATAAAGCATTAACACAAGTCCAAAGCATACTCAATTTCTCAAGGTAAATAACAACCACAAGATATAACCTCAATAAGGCATCCAAACATTAGCAATTATACAAGGAATAAGCATAGAAGGCAACAACATAAACTTATAATCCTTTACTCTCAACTAGGACATCAACTTTGGGGTCTTAGAGGATTATGCTTAATGCTAGACCCTTGGCGCTTAGTGTCACTTCACTTTACTTCTAGACCCACTCTCTGGTAAGTCCACACTTAGCACCACTTTTACAGGGAATTCATTGGTATACTCACGCTCAACGCCAATGTTCTAGAGCTTAGTGCCAAGGTTTTGGTGTTCAGAGGACCAAGGGTTACTCCCTACCTCTCCCATGCTTAGTGCCAATTTTGGCACTTAATGCCAAACTTCCAAGGGACTCTCTATCTCTCTCACACTTAGCGCTAAATTCTGGCGCTTAGCGTCAACTACGATTTCTACAGATCACGAGGGTTCCCAAACATGAAACCCATGATTTTCTTTGGCTTTCAAACACTCCAAAATGATTAATCAATTCCTAATTTCTACTATTACCTTTCTTATTGGTCAATCTATCCTATAAACTCTTCACTCACTCACAACTCCCTCAAAACCATTCAATTCCTAACACGAGGGGAAAAAGGCAAGAACAATCATGACAGTCCACATACATAATTAAACACGAAATTGCTATAAAACACATCAATGATTGGGAAAAATCACATTCCTCTTTACACACAATTATACAATTCATAAACAATTGGGGTCTAGGGCCAACCACTTTACGCACGACCAAAGCCATACTTATGAGCAAGATAACTCACTCCCCCCTTAGTTTGAAAGAGACGATCTCCGGCAAGAGGATGTGAACGGTGCAGCGACGTCTTCCACCGATTCCTCACTCTTTGACTATAGTAGGTCCGACAACATAATATCTCCAAAGAGGCAAAAGAGAAAATGAGGAAAAGGAGTTAAGTTTTAAAGAAAGTTAAGGGACTTTTAATGCTAACTTTGGGCTTATGAAAACTAATCTCAACACAAGGGTCTTAAAACTTTCAAAGACATTTTAATCACAAAACCCCATTTTAAAGGTCCAATATCTTTTTTTTCCAAAATATCATTTTACTAAAAACAAAGCAAAACAAAAAATAATAATATATATTAATTAGAAGGAAAACATTAAGGTGTTACAATAGACATTAAGTTCCTTCTTATTAAAGAAAAAGTTTAAAGTGGATAATTGTCTATAGATCATATCGAAACAAATTCCATGGTTGTGGATCCACTTACTAAAGGATTACCACCCAAAATGTTTTGTGAGCACACTGCTTGTATGGGTGTTATGTCATTAGGTGATATTTAGTTTTAGTGGGAGTTTGCATTTTAAAATGCTTTCATGATATAGACATAATTTTGGTTTATGTATAAATCACATCATATAAAAATTCCATGTTATACATCAATATCATGATCCATGTCATCCAATTATATCAGCATATGTGACCATTGATAGGTTGAGTTACGATAAATGTAACGAGACTACTTTGATCCTATGTTGGTATGATTGATGGACTAGATTGGTTATAGATACATTCGGTAATGGCAGTAATGTTGAACTCATATGGTTATTTTTTGTAATGCATAATTATGAGGTCACGCATATACTCCAAGTGGGAGATTATTGGATCACTAATCTAACATTGGCCTTATATGTGAATAATTATGTATTGTGGACTTCCGCTTAAGGTTAAGCCCAATTAAAATTGATCTAATAAGGTTTGGGTAATTTGGGCTTTAATGTGTCAAATAGGGTGTGGGTCTTTAATGTGTAGAGACTAGAGGGTAATTCTATTTTTGTGACGGGCTAAAATAGAAACACCAAAAGGATAACCCTAGAGTTTTCTATAAATAGGTCATGGTCCCCAAATCACACGTATCATTCTCTTCTTTTCTGACATTCCATCATTAGAAAGAGGCAAAGGGAAAATTAAAGGGTTCTCTTTAGGGAGTACGTGTAACTTGGAAGATCATATCATGTGATTTTAAAGAGTAATTTGTTATCATGAATTTAGGTACGCTTCTATTTAATTTTCTAATAATCAATATGATAGATTCAGGGCTATAGATGATACTTTTCCCCCAAAGAATTAATTTCAGTTCCAACAATCACAAGTGTATTCTCCATAGCAGTTGACGATTCCAACATTTGCTAAGATAGACAATGTTGAAAAATAAAGTGGGTTTGGATTTAGAGAGTGAGAGAACTTGACAAATTGAAACACTGCTATGCAGTGTCAAATATCATCTATAATTAGGTTAATATTTGTTGCACAATTGATATTTATTGCACTTTACCTTATTTGTGTGAGAATAATTATGTTTGAGTTAGCAACTTAATAAATGACCAATACCAACACTTTAGTATTTTGTGATTTTTATTGGTTTATAGTAAAAAAAGATTAATTTTGATAAAATTAATTTTAAAATGTTCAACATATTCAAGATATGTGTTAAAATTGATTTTAATAATAAATTTTATATTAAAATATATATCATCATAACAAGAATTGATTAAGAAAAATTATTAGACATATTATATCCAATGTGATGATGTTAGATGTATAAGTTTAAATAAAAATTAAATAATAACTACTTTTCTTTAAATTGACAAAATTAATATATTTGTTGTTTAAATTTAATTTATATTTTTAAAGTAAGGATATGAAATAAATGAAATATAAAGTATTTTTAAAATAAGGATAAGGATAATATAGTAAGCAAAATGTTACAATTCATTCTATTGTATCCTCTTTCCGACTAATTGAATGGTTTTTTTTTTGTTCCATTTTACTATAAAACATCCAAACAATGGAATGACATTTTTGTTCATTCCATAATTCATTTCATCCTGTTATTTTCAATCCCTTTTGTTCTATTTTATACTGTCAATCCAAACATAACCTTAATTATATAAAATAAATATTTATCCTGTGTATTGTATAGACTAAAATACTAATTATATTTAAATTTATAATAAATAATTTAAATTGTGATATTTAAATTAAAATGGATGATTGGTTAAGAAAATCAAGTATACAAAAAAGAATAAAATGAGGATAATTGAGATAGTTGAGATAAATATATTTTGGCTATTTGTGAAGAAAGTATATGAAATACACTTTTTAAAGAGAGAAAAAAGAGCGTTGAAACTCAAAAATTTCTAAATAAGAGAATGAGAATAATGAAAGTTTCACGCTTTAAATTAAAAATTTTAACCTATAATATCAGAGTAAATTGTAATTTATGATGAGATTTAATAATTTAAATAATTTAAATAATTTTTTATATTTATTATGTTTTTAACAAGCATACCCAGTTTTTGCATGATCCAATCAAATAAATCTGGTTTAAATATATTTTTGGTTCTCATAATATATCACTCTTTTGATTTTAGTCATTATAATTTTTTTTATTAAAATGGTCTTTGTAAAATTTTTCTTTTTTATTTTGATCCTTTTTATTTTGTTTCAGTCCTTGTAATATACTACTTTTTTCATTTTTGTCCTTGTCATATGTAAATGAGTTGTTTTTAGTTCCTATAATTTTTTTGAAGGAACTAATTCAAAATGAACAAAATATTATAGAAACTAAAACAAAAAAATAGATATATTATAAAAATTAAAACAAAATAAAAAAGACTAAAATATAAAATATAAATTTTACAAGAACTATTTTAAAAAAATAATTTTATAAAGACCAAAATCAAAAAAATAATATATTATAAAAACCAAAAAATATTTAAATCAATAAATTTTTAGCTCAAAATAATCGATACATAATTGCAAACAGCTAGACAGCAATCTGAGGCTCAGCACGCGCTTATGTTCCATAATCTGCCGACTTCTTCAAAAAGCATCCCATCGTCAACTCCGCGTTACAATCATCGCCAGTGGCCCATTGTTAATATCGCGTTTGGATTTCAATTAATAAAACAAAAAATTGACGAACTTGATTTGGTAAATTTAATTTTCAGTAAAAATTAAAATAACATCATCGTGATTTATTCTTGAGTATAGTAACATCAAAATTAGTTAGATATACTCCAAAAAGAAATTATATTTATTTGACATGAGAGGGATCTACTTACTTTAAATCATTTTTCATATATTTAAATTATTTAGAAGCTTTTTTCATAAGATATGGTTTTAATAAATTAAATTGTTAAATTATATTGTATTAGTTCGATGATAATACATTACTATTTATAAATATATAATCTTATAATCACATCAAGAGCACATTTGTCTAGCTTTTTTTTTTTTTATAAGAAAAGCATTTCTAATTAAAAATATATTAAAAAATTTATGAAAATCATGTCTTTTTTTATTTTAAAAAAAAGCAAAAATATACACAATCTGTTTCAGTTTTTTAAAGTTAAAAATAATATATTTAAAAAATCTAAGAAAATGCTGTATCATATAATATTTTTAATAAACTTAAGCAAATAAATTTTTATTTAAAATTTAAAATCTACTATATTTTAGAATGAAAATGTGTAAAAATATCAATTAATTTTTTAATCATATTAAATTTTATAAACATAATTAATTTAGTAATAATTTGAGTTAATTGAATTGATGGATTTCAAATATATAAATCTATTAATCATCTTTAGCATATACCAAATATATCCCGTAATTAATTAATTGATAAAATCTAATTGCTTTGAAGCCAGATAACTTTCTACTACTTCAAATAAAATCTAAATCTTTTTCTTTTGAAATAAGATTTACTCTGTTAACTAGATTTACTCTATATAAATCTATTAAACATCTTTAATAAGATTTACTCTATCTAATATCCTTTCGAAGTGGAATGAAACTTAATCTACTCTATGGTTTAAATCGATCAAGATAGACTCCCCACATTTTTTTTATTCCAGAATATAAAAAAAATAAAAATAAAAGAGTAAATGGTGTATATACCAATAATGCTGTATAGTAATACTGTGATCCAATTACAAATTAACATATATAGTAAGTTTGTTGACTTTTATAATAATTACTTTAAAAGTGATACTAATCATAATTTTTTATTGGTTAATAATATAAATAGAGAAAAAAGGTCATATACTAACAGTATAAAGTAGTTTTACGCTGTCATCCAATTACAAATTACTATTTATTGTAAATTTGTTGACTTTTATAATAAATACTTTAAAAGTTATATCAATGATGAGTTCTGATTGGTTGACAGTGTAAAACTTTTTACACTGATAATACATGACTATTAAACTCATATAAATAAAGTGTATAAAAATTAAATTTAATAAATAATACATGCATTGATAATATAAAAGTCTTTTATAATATCATTTAATCATAAATCATCTATCTTCTATAATCTATAACAATAATAAAGAGATTTTTTTTTATCTCTATTTTTTATTAGACTATTATACTCTTTAATTATTCTCTAAATTATTTATTATTTTACTCTTTAACTACTTTTTAAACTACCCATTACACACATATGCACACTCTTTTATTTTATTTTTATTTTTTAAAAAATAAAGAGAAGCCTTCCTCTCTTTCTCCTAATCATATACTAAATTATTAACTTTTATAATAATTATTATAAAAGTCATTTAAATAATAATTTCTAATTAATCGACTGTTTGAGAATGTGTTTGGTAGAGAAAAAGAAAATAGAAAGAGAGAATAGGTTGGCGAGAAAAGAAGAGAAGATAAATATGTAAGAAATATAATGAAAGTTAAAATTGTTTGATTGAAGAGAAATAGAACAAAAATTAACTTTTTGAGATTATTATTATTTTAATATTATTATTTATTTATATTATTATTATTATTATTATATAAGACGGGGAAGCTTACCAAATCGATTTAGTGAAACAACTAAATTGATTTGGTAAGGGCTAAGTGTTATACATGTTAAGAAGTGTTATAACGTGATCAATTATGTTGCACTTAGTATTTCTGTGTATTTCTTTGCTCATTTCAATGAAAGTTTTTTCCTGTGAATTTCACCTATTTTTTAAACTTTTTTTTTACTCTACCAAACAACTAACATTCTTTCACTTTCACTCTCTTCTTTTCCTTCTTTCTTTATTTTTCCTCCACCAAACACAGAATAAGGTTGCTTTATTAAGCTCATACAAAAAAATTCCAGAAATATAATAATATAATGTTCTTTTCTCCCTGCGAAACGGGTGGAAAAGAAAAGTATAGAAACTCTCTGAGCATATTTTTTCTAGTGGAAGTGAGTGGACCACTTTCTTCTTCTTCTTCTTCCTTTGAATTCAATCATTCACACTGAATCAGAAAATGGTGAAAGCTCTAACCGCACGCTCTGGCACCGGAGGGAACAGAGGCTTCCGGTTCTCGTTCACAGTGTTAGCCTCTGCAATTTCCATTGCTCTCTGCCTTTTCTTCACTTTCTCTCTTCGCTTCACCACGCGTTCTTACTCCACTGATCACAACAACATTGTAAGCTTCATTTTTTCTCACAACTTTAACATTCTCAGCTTTTCTTCATTCTTTTATTGGTGGATTTTCTTTCTAGGTAATGTTCCCGAGAAACGAACAGTGTTTTTTTTTCTTGTTTTACTTATTTTCCCAGTAAACAGTGAGATTTTGCGATTTCTTTCTGTTTTTGTTTCTGGGTATGTGTAATTCAAAGAAAAAACTGGATCTTTGTATCAGGGTTTGAGTGGGGATTTGATGCGCGCGATTTTCTCGGGAAGCAAACAGAAAATTTGAGTGAAAATGTTACTAAAAAGGATTTTTTTTTCTGTTGTTTGTTTATTATTTTCTTTTTGGGAAATGAGAGAGATTGGAGGAGTGTATGGCAGCCAATGACAGAACCAGAACCAGATTGATTTGTTGTTTTTCTATTTTTTCGGGAAACAAACGGAAAATATGAGTAAATATGTTATAAAAGGGGTTTTTTTTTTGTTTTTTTTATTATTTTCTTTCTGGGTAATGAAAGATTGAAGGAGTGTATGGAATAAGGGAAACCGTGGCAGAACCAGATTAATTTGTTGTTTTGCTATTTTCTCGGGAAACAAACGGAAAATCTGAGTGGAAATATTACTGATAAGAGTCAATTTATGTTTATCTCTCCCTTCAGGAAAATGAAAGAGATTTAATTAATCTGTTGTTTGGTTATTTTCTCGGGAAACAAACGGAAAATTTGAGTGGACATATTAATAAAAAGGGTCAATTTATGTTTTATTCTCCCTTCAGGAAAATGAAAGTGATTTAATTAATCTGTTGCTGTGATTCTGAAACAGGGTTCTGATTGGGGTGCACATGGATTTGAATCTATGAGGAGATCCATGCTTGCTTTGAATAAGGATCCCCTGAAGCCACGGTTGGATCAGATACGTAAGCAAACTGAAGATCATCGTGCTCTTGCTCTGGTGTATGCATCCTATGCAAGGAAGCACAAACTTGAGAGTTCCAAGCTTGTGAGGACTTTTGTTGAACTCTCAAGGGACTTCTCAGATCTTATGAGCAAACCCCAATACAGTGCCCTTTTCACCGCTGATGCCAACCCGATTGATGAATCAGTGCTTCGCCAATTGGAAAAGGAAGCAAAGGAGCGAATTAAGATCTCGCGTCAAGTGATTGGTGAAGCCAAAGAGTCCTTTGATAATCAGCTCAAGATTCAAAAGTTGAAGGATACGATTTTTGCCGTGAATGAGCAATTGACCAAAGCGAAGAAGCAGGGAGCTTTCTCTAGCTTGATTGCAGCCAAGTCAATCCCCAAAAGCTTGCATTGTCTTGCGATGCGGCTGATGGAGGAAAGGATTGCACATCCGGAGAAGTATTCAGATGAGGGAAAGCCTACTCCTCCGGAATTTGAAGATCCTAATTTGTACCACTATGCCATATTCTCGGATAATGTTATTGCAGCTTCTGTGGTGGTCAATTCGGCAACAAAGAATGCAAAGGAACCGTGGAAGCATGTGTTTCATGTTGTGACAGATAAGATGAATCTTGGAGCGATGCAAGTGATGTTTAAGTTGAAAAATTATAATGGAGCACACATTGAGGTTAAGGCAGTTGAGGATTATAAGTTCTTGAATTCTTCATATGTGCCTGTGCTTCGACAGTTGGAGTCTGCTAACCTGCAGAGATTTTACTTTGAAAACAAGCTCGAGAATGCCACTAAGGACACAACAAATATGAAGTTTAGGAATCCTAAATATTTGTCAATACTAAACCACTTGAGATTCTACTTGCCAGAAATGTATCCAAAGCTGCACAGAATTTTGTTTTTGGATGATGACATAGTGGTTCAGACGGACCTTACTGGTTTATGGAAGATTGATATGGATGGCAAGGTGAATGGAGCTGTAGAAACATGTTTTGGGTCATTCCATAGATATGCACAATACATGAATTTCTCACATCCCTTGATTAAAGCAAAGTTCAATCCAAAGGCATGTGCATGGGCTTATGGAATGAATTTCTTTGATTTGGATGCTTGGAGAAGGGAAAAATGCACAGAAGAGTATCATTACTGGCAGAATTTGGTAAGACTAGAAGCTTTTACTTTTTAAGTTTTAATACCTCATTTTTACATTGTCAATTACCACATGCATACTCAAGTATTAAACTATTTTTTAAAACCATTTGATACAGTTACATTCCATGTAAATGTTAACCAATGCAGCACTAGCAATGATGCCAGAGGCTGCATACATGTTGTTTGCAATCTTTCCGAGATATAATCCTGCATCATACTGTCCTTTATCATATTTAACTAAATATGATTATGCTGCTGCAGAACGAAAATCGGACCTTGTGGAAATTGGGGACATTGCCACCAGGTCTAATTACATATTACTCAACAACAAAGCCCTTAGACAAGTCATGGCATGTTCTGGGGCTTGGTTATAACCCAAGCACCAGCATGGATGAGATCGCGAATGCCGCGGTGGTGCACTTCAATGGTAACATGAAACCATGGCTTGACATTGCAATGACTCAATTCAAGCCCCTTTGGACAAAGTATGTTGACTATGAGTTAGAGTTTGTCCAGGCCTGCAATTTTGGTCTGTGAGTGGTTGTGGCTTTTGCTCACTAGTTGCTGCGGTGTCTACTACCACAAGAATTATTTCCTAATTAGTTTTGATATCCAAAGGTTATACATTAACAAAGTTCCAAGCTGAGGCAGGAAAAGTCCTTCCTCTTTTCAATTGTGAAATATTTCTTTAGTATAGTAATTCTTAGTTTTCTACCTGTTATCTATTTATAATGTCTACGAAATAATGTTATTTGAAAGATGCTGATTCTGAAAAAATTAATGAATTTAGTGTTGCTACTTCCAATTTTCCTTGAACTGTTTTCTCTCAAAGTGGGAACTTTACATTATTAGTCTTTGTTTTTTTTCTTTTCTTCATCAATTTCGAGCATAATATGAAAACAATTTCCCTGTTCACTTGGAGGTTTTTTTTTTTTGGGTATATTTTCTGTTTGATGCTCTTCGGATACTTTCAGCATATCATAAAATATTTCTCGTTAATCTAAGATGGTTAGGTTATCTTCTAATTTAAAATAGAAATATGATATGTTTTTCAAATAAGTGAAAATTGTTAAAATTTTTTGAACTTGGGCTTCTTTTCATTGGTAGACTTGGTTTTAGAAAACCAAGTTGAATAAATAACATTATATTTTACCTGAGAGCTTATATAGACACGTGATTGTTACCGGTTTGAAAATTATCATGTGTATTGTCATACATGTATATTGGCTTAAAGCCAAAGTTGTAAGCGCTGGATTATGCTGTAAGGCTACGTAATTTAAGGTTCATGCATGATGGGTGAAATTTGTGACTATTGTTATTACATAAAGTTAAGATACCCTCTTTATTTTTAATACATGAATGTGAAATCTTCCTTTTTTTTTTTTTTTTGAAAGTCAAGATGCTGAGATTTATTAAGACAACAAATAGAGAGATTACATTATTCGAAATAATTTGGTCCAATCGATAAGGGACTTCCTCAATCCAGCATCTATCTAGAAAAGTAAAAGACAAAGACACTAAGTAGTGTGCCACTTATTCCCCTGACCTTTAGTAAATAACAGATCCTGCCTTGGCGTATGATGAAGAAATCTCCTACTATCTTCCACCAAACCATGGAACAAACTACGTCCCTTTAAGTCCCTATTATTCCAATGTTGACAGAGCTGCAAACAGTCTGTCTCTAATTGGACCATTTCAACACACAATTCTGACACTGATGATTGCCCAACGAAACACAACAGCCTCAACTTCCCGTGGATCCAACTCAACCTCAGTAAATTTTGTAGTGCTGCTATCACTTGTCCTGCATGATCCCGATTAATAAGCCCCAGCCCAGTACCCACATCTTTCCTTACTGCTGCGTCAAAATTGGCCTCGTAACATCCTTCCATAGGGGTTGTCCAACAAACTAGTTCAATAGCAGTTGTTTGAACGGTGACACATGTGAGCAATAGACTTCGAGATTACTTAGCATTTTGCTAATAATCTGTCCACAGTCCAATTTCGTTCCCTGAAAAACAAGCTGGTTTCTCCCAAACCATATGGCCCAGGCTAATGTTAGAATCATTGCCTGTACCTCATCCTCTACCTTTGAAAGTAACTTTTGCAGCCAAGCCTGAAAGGAATAGAATTGTCCTGTATCAATTCGTAAGCCCAATTGAGAGGCAAACCAAACACGTTGGGCTTCAGGACAAGCGCAAGAAACATTGTCTCATCTTTTAGACCACATAAAGGACATGTCAAATCCACTTGCACATTCTTCTTGATCAGATTGCATTTAACTAGCAAAATATTTGCACAGGCGCTCCACGTTAAATTCTTGCATTTTGGCAAAGCACTGCCACACTAAATTAGCCCCCAAATGTCAGTAACCTATCGAGATGAAGATTCAATGGGATAGTATTTCATTTTGGCCAAGTGGTATCCTAATTTCACTGAGTAAATACCATTATTTGTGTATTTCCAGTATAGACAATCCTCAGTCAACGTCAGCCTAATTAGAATCGATCTGATACAATCTACAGTATTAGCCGAAAACAATGTGGATAATAAAGCAAGGTTTCCACCTATGTTTCAAAATGTTAGCTTTCAACCCATTTCCAATTCTCCATTGGCATCCTCCTCCATTAACCACCTGGCGTCCATCATGCTAGTCCATGTGAAACTTGGCTTATATCATTTAGTTGCCTACCAAATTGATTTGTTTGGGAAGTATTTCGCCTTTAAGACTCGTGCCACCAAAGGATTTCTCATGCACCATCATTCTCCACCATTGTTTAGCCAAGAAGGCCATGTTGAAAGCTTTCACAAAATGGAACCCCAATCCTCCTTCCTTATTATTTGCTAACGCTTCCAACTCATCAGTGTATTTTCCTTCCATCAACATCACCACCCCCAAAAGAACCAGGCTGTAAGGCTTCAATTTCATTGCAAATAGCTTGTGGTAAAAGGAAACAACTCATGACATAAGTTGGAATGGATTGTACCACGGATTTAATCAAAACCTCTCTACCTGCCTTTGACAAAGCGTTCTTCCATCCTTTCAGTTTCTTCCAAACTCGGTCTCGGACAAATTTAAGTATCTGCATTTTGGATCTATCAATCAAAGTAGGAAGACCCAAATATCTGTCATGGCTCTCCACCGCCTTAACTCCCAACAGCTCTGTTAGATCATCAACTCTGGTATTATGCACATTTCGGCTACAAGAAAGCTTCGATTTGCTGAAATTTACTCTTTGTCTAGACGCCTCCTCATAGGTATGGAGGATAGACGAAAGATGAATTGCCTTCTCTCTTGTTGCCCTTAAAAAAATGATACTATCATCTGCAAAGAATAGATGGGATATCATGATATTATGTGTAATCTTCCTATTAAAGGACTTGATTACAGAGTAGGAGGAAATCTTGTTCGTGTTGTATCTAAGTGTATATACTCTTATAAATCGATATGATTACATTTTCGAAAAGACATCTTTGAGAGGTATGCAATTTATTGTAATTTTTTTAATGTTTTAAATCTTAATATAGATTCAATTAATTTTTACATATTGTCTTGTCCTAGTACAGAAGGGCCTTTAGAGATTAATCTGAAAATCGAGTATGTACTGGTCTATTTAAAAGTGTGTTCTGCTTGCCTTCTATTGTGTATGAGAATCTTATATTAGGGTCAAGAGACAATTATCTCCACGGTGGGTTGTGTGTATTTTTGTGCTATGATTTCCAAGGGTCGTTCTAACCGTCAAGTTATCCATCAACAGAACACTATGTCTAAAGACTTGGGCTTAATCAGCCCAGAAGCTATAGTCCCATATAAAGGCACAAGGTCTGTCTAATTCAGGAAGGGGGGGTTTGAAGTTTTGGCCCTCGGATGTTCCTCAATATGATCCATTTATATTTGTCTGAATCCTCCACACATCTTGTAATGGTCAGGTTGACACCTAACTTTTGCATTTCTCCTTATAGCTGCATTTAATAATTGTCGGGGCAGGTGTGACACTTGGAAAGATGTGAACATTGTGATTAAGTGATGTGCCAACAAGCAAGGGTTGCGTTGTTTTATTTTCCAATTATGGCTCCTCATTGGGAATAAGGATGTTAAAATGGGCTCAACTTGGCGAGTTGACCCGTATAACCTATCCAAATGAAAAACAATCTTCTAATTTGCATAACCCAACCTGCACAACCCCCCAACTCAATGGGTCAAATGACGGGTTGGATTAGGTTGACTCATGCTTTTTTTTTCTTCACCTTCGTTAGGGTTTTCAACGGTACGACATATTCACATTCACCTACATTAAGGTTGAGTGATTAGGATTATAATTTCTCTTTGTTTAAATATGTAAAGTCCTAAGAACACAAATTTTTGTGATGATTAGAATTTAAGACAAATAAACATTGTAGCTTAAAGTTTATGATCATTTTTTAAGTATTAAGTTGGTTCCTTGATTTATTAGTTTTATAACTTTTTTTTAATTAAATTTGATCATAAAATTTGAGAAAAAATTAAGATAAATAGAATGACTAAATGCTTTATAATTTTTTTAATGGGTTGGTAGGCCAACCCAACCCAACCCGCCAATCCATCACAAGTTGGGTTGGGTTAGGATTTTCAACCCAATGTAAAAACGAGTTCAACCCAACCTAATCTGTTTTTCAGCGGATTGAGATTGGGTTAGGTTGGTTCGTTTAACATCCCTAATTGGGAACTTACTATTGTTGTTGCTGGAATTTGTAGGTACACACCCTCTTCCTTTCCTTGGCAAACTAGGAGGTTGTGTTTGATTTAAAAGTTTGGGCATTTTCCACTAAAAAGTTATTTTGGGTTTTTGTCAAGGTTTTGGGTTCAAGCAAAGGTCGGATTTGTCTAGAGTTTATTACTAGGGCTGAACAAATTTAAGGTGGTCGGTAAAATTAGGATCATTATGGACTCAGGTGCACAATTGAGTCAAGCACTGAACTATGAATGGGTAAAGATTGTGGTATTACGTGTAACCTCATCGTACATTGACTGAGCATCAATTGGTAAGATGTAGTCTGAGTTGATGTTAATTATTGACGGGAATGAAGACAATGTCATTTGCGAGCCTTGTTATAAAGGGGAGTACATTTGCTCGGGCTACCCTATTGGTTGTGCAAAATATACTTATTTTTACAAAACTGTATGTTTGAAGCTCGGCGTGTGTCTTCCCTTAACTATGTTTGAATGTGGAGTATTATTAGTTTTGAACATTACCCCAACCCAACTTCATACTAATAGTTGGGCCTTCATATGAGGATTCAAAATATTATGCGAAGCATTGGGGATGACTCTATTCGTGGGACAATTTTTCTACTTTTTCTTAGGTGAAGTTGAGTAAGAAGGTAGATTGGGTTTTAATTAATAGTACTCCCCAGGGTATTATTATGACTCTATTTCTTTCTTCGTACAAAAAAATTCAATGATATGTATGTTTGAGTCCGAGCCTCGAACCATCATCCCAAGCTATTACTTGATGTTTCTAGGTGCTCAAAATTCTTGTTGTATTGGACATATAACCTGGAACCAATTTGTGAACTAGAGCCTAGTGGCCTTTCTGCTGAAGAACATGCATATTTTACCAGTACAAATGTTCCTTATGGGCCAATTTTAACAGTCATGATACTGTTTGTGTTCATCTAGATGATGTCCATAAATCAAATAGTAAATTTCTACATCAAGATGATTATCCATCGAAGTAAGATTATGAGTTATTAAAATTTAACAAGTGCAAAATACGGTTTCCTCCGAGCAATTTATATGAAGTTTAACAGTCAAAGTGTAAAGTATAATTTAAATAGTTTCTACCAACAAGCTACCACCGAGTAATATATTCATAAGATCCCTTGCAAAAACACAAGCACCATTTCAACCATGTTCACAAATAAAATACACAAAAACACCAAGTAATATATACACATGAATTTCAACAACTGAAGCATAATACTAAGTTATAATAGAACCTTAAACTTGTCGCATTCCATGTTCGTAGTACTTGGCCATTTTGCATGTCCTTCAAATGAAAAACTACCTTGTCGATCCCTTCTTCAATTATATATGGTCCTCCCCACTTTAGTGCCAGCTTCCCCTGGGATTAATTAGGCTGGGCTTTCTTAAGCACTAATATGTCAAACTGGCATACTATATTTTTCTAAAGAAACTTCATCCTTTCCATTATTTTCGATGTGATTGGTTCAGCCTTGATCCATTCACTAAAGTAATCCACGACTACTATGAGAAATTTGAGTTGCTTGATCACCATCGGGAACAGGTTGAGGATGTTGAGGCCTCACTTGTGAAAAGGACATAGGGATAAAATTGAGTGCAATTCATTGGGTGGGGCACAATGTAGGTCAACTTGTTTCTGACATTTGTCGCATTTACTGGCATATCCATATAATATGCTTCTAGTGTAGGCCAATAATATCCAACTTTAACCTAAAGACTAACTGACAATATGGAGTCCACAAATTCTTTCATGCACTTCTTTCGTCGCCTTAAGAAGGAGTTAAGCAACTTAGAAGTAGGGCAACATATCCTCTCCTGTATAGCTTGTCCATAAGGATGGTGTATTTAGTAGCCTCCTTGATCACCTTCATCAAGTCCTCTTCCACTGGGGGTAAAGGACCATCCAACAAGTATTATAACATCCCATTGACACTACATAAGTCTAATTAAGGAAAAACACGGAAGATTTAATTTGAAATAAAAGTTACTTAATTTGATTATGAAAGTATGAGTAAATTTTTTGTGGTGCAAAACCAAAAAGGACATACATCAATAATTCAAAATAATTAGAATAAATAATTGAATCAAATATAACTGAATACCATAATGTATAGATGAATATAAAGGCAATGTACCATGTTGTATGGCACTATGTCCATTAAACTATAATCATACAAACTAGATAAAAATAGGTTATTTCAATTTATTTTTGCACATAATATGATCATAACGAAAATCCAAAACATATTCAATAAAGGGAGGGGGTGTAATATCCCAGGCATTGACGAAGGCGGTGAGTGATCGTCGGTGCAAAAGAGATAAGGCACGGACAAGAAGCGACTCCTGGTAGGCTTCCAGTGGGAAGGACACATGAATGAATTAAATACACATCGAAATGAGAGGGATCGAGAGGCTATGCAGGTGTGGGACTGTATAGTTGAGGATAACTTAAAGGAATTAATAAGTGCTACCTATACTAATAAGATGCATCTATTTTTCGGTAGCCTATTACTTAAGAACTTCATAGTTAAGCGTGCTTGACTTGGAGCAATTCTAGAATAGATGACCTCCTCGAAAGTTTCCTAGAAAGCGTGTGAGTAAGGACAAAACACACTGAAAAGTCTTGTGTTGGTTTGTGAGAACAGTCACTGATCCTGAAAGCAGCCAGGCGTTATAGGGGGACAATCCTACTACAACACCCTATGCTGGCCACACTACTATTCTAGACATCTACTATTAAGGCTCCTCTGAAGGGTCCTACTCTTTAGAACTAGGAAGTCGTATAGTTGTCGCTGCACAATGTTGTGGTCCCCCATGGATGCCACCACATGCAAAAGAAATCACAAAAGTAGATTTGATCATTTGAGGAGTAATTGAAGTAATAAAGAAAATAAAAGGTGGAATTGACCTGGCTACCACAAAAGTATGAGTTTAATTCAATTAAATACAATTTTCATATCTCGAAAGGGAACATAGATTATCTTAGGTTAATTCACCTTCAAATTAGAATGAATTGGAGCATATAGAGAATAACAATTAATCCAATAATTGCATTGCGTGAAACTAAATCCCAAAAATTCATTTGATATTGATAACTCCTATTTTAAAATCTTTGAAATTATTCTAAATTACTCTTCAACTTTGTTTTCCTTTATTCAATATTAAAATTTTCACATTTACCCATTTATTTTCTCCTGTTTAGTTCGTATGAGTTGTGAGAAATTGGTACTCAAATGAATAGTTCTTGTGAATACAATTTTTATTACTTGATGACAATCATACACTTGCAGTTTTCTCTTATCACTTCCTAGGACAAAATCTAACTAGGACAATGTTATTCAAAAATATTTGGTTGATAGTATACTTCTAACTAATTTTATGTATAACCTTTTTAAATTCATTTTTTGTCGATGGCATAGTATTAGGCCGTTTTTTATGTAGATCATATTTTGCATGTTTTATTTGGGTTCTCCTTAATCTATTATCTATATATTAAAAGAATGTCCTGTTAAGGACACGTGTCACCCTCTTATAATTTTTTCCCTGCTCAAAATTGCTAAACACTTTTTCCAACTCTTTTTCACTAAATGCTTTTGCTGGACGTTGCTGCCCACACTTCTTTACTAACGTTTTATGCTTTTTTTTTTGTGGTGAGAACTGAACGTTTTATGTTACACGTCTCATTAACAAATACCTATCTTGTTGCATCTTATGTCAACTCCCGCACTCTTTTTTTATTATTATTATTATAAAAAGTAAAACTTAAACTAAATAAAATTACAATCAAAAAAATTTAAATAAAATAAAAATATAGAGGATAAAACTGAAACAAAATAAAATTTTGAAGATTAAAAATTAAAATTTTAAAATATAAATAAATAAGGATTTAATTATAATATATTAACAATATAAATTTTTTTTATACTATCATTCAATTATAAATTGTCATATAATTAAAAATTATTCATTTTTGTAATAATTATTTTAAAATTTTATCTAAGTTGGTAATTACAAATTAATTAACAATACTTTCACTAACAGTATATTGAAATTAAAATTAAAATTAAAAAAATCATTATTAAATAATTTACTATGATTAATAATACTTTCTTATATACACACTTTATGTATTTTACAACTTTCATTTTTTTACAGTACACATTTTTTTATTTGAATAATTTTTTAATAATTTTTATTTTAGTTTAAAAGACAACTATTTTAGAATTTATTTTCAAAAATAAGTTTCCTATATTTTTATTACCAAAAAATAAAAATAAAAAACACAATAGCACTAGTTATTTTCATGAGAACATTGTTTAATATAAAAATAAATAAATAATTATAAATTATATGAAAAAAATTATTAACTTATTACTATATTTATGTGCCATTTTAATACAAATATAAAGATAAATGCCTCCTATACAAGTGTATGGCTCAACATGCTAGTTTTCACAATATTTTAGTTTTTCTCTAAACTCCTTTCTAAGCTTTCAACTACATTGTAGCATATGCAAATCATTGAAATTCTCATAACATTTTTTGTATGATATGAATACTAAAGTTTAATTAGGAATCACAATATTTTATTTCTATTACATTTGTTCTTTAATTGATAATCATGTTACAGATTACATGTTTCTATAGAAGAATGCTAGCAACACACTTTTAACAAACTCTTTTAACACACTCTCTGTTATTGGCTAAAATTTGTTGAAAATCACAAAATTGTGTGGGTCTCACTCCTTATTTAAAGAACCCCACTCATGATTTTATAGTTTTCAATAAATTTTAACAAATAAAAGAGAGTGTGTTAGAAAGAGTGTGTTGCTAACACTCCTCTTTAATCAAATCCTAAGTTTTCCTAGTCAAAATTTGACTAAATCAAGTTGGTTTCAATATTATAAGTTGGTTTTCTTTTCTCTTTATTGTTCTTTAAACATATTACCAAACAATATTGGACTAGTTAATTTAAGGCTATTATAGGGGTTTGGTTTGTGCAAGTTCCATGTATGGCTTGTCTATACAATTGTCTCACTAGTATGGATATTACCAAAAGTTTAGTGTGTAGAGGATTATGTCTTCCTATAAAATTGATAAGTATGGATTGTAACGACCTGTTGTCGCTACATGTCACTAGTCAATGTAATTACTGAAAGATTTAATTTTAATTAAAAACTCTTAGTAATTAACTTTTGAAAATGCTTATAATTTTTTGTGATCTACCAATGTGCAATGTAACACCCTAAGGGGTATTACTGTAACTAAGCCTAGATGTCTTAAAAAAAAGAAAAACTTAAAAACATAGAACAACATGTTGAAGCGACTCATAAATATAATTAGATATTATATACGAACAATACAATGAGAAAAACATACATTCCTAATACAACTTATCTATCACCCGAAGGTGTCGTACAAAATATAAGGAAGAATACAAAAAGACAACGTAAACTAGGCTATGTCTTCTTGCACGTGACTTTAAGCTCCATCTGTACATGTCTTGACTTGTATCCTAAAAAAGGGGAAACTTAAAGGAGTGAGACATAATGTCTCAGTGAATGCTCTAAGGACTCTACGGCTGGGTTAGACTCTTCTACTCGGAAAACCTTCATCACTTATCTCTCATGGCTTTAGCCTCACTAGGTCTCTCATAATTATCCATACCTATGGTTGGGTCTACACCTTTCAATAGTCAATGCTTTCTATTAACTCCTCTCTCATTCTTACAACTGTTATACAAGCTTACTATCTCATTCTTAACCTAAGAACTCTTTCTTACCCAAAACACTCTCTAGTATTTAAACCCTTCATGTTTAGATTTTACTCTTCTTCCTTTTGATATTTAAAGTTATCCTCTAAGGGTCAAGTCTAAGGTCACAAACATTGTAAAATATTTTTGACATTCCCTTAACACTTACCTTAATACCCTCATTTTGTTCTTTCTTACTTGTCTTATACCTTTCTATTACGGTGTGTAGGGATTCACTCTTTCTCTGTCTCATTCACAATTATTATTATCCAACCATAACCCTTATAACAACATCCTAGGGCCTAACCTCTTGCTTATCCTTAAGGTAGCAAACACAATTCTAATTACAAGCATACATTTATTTTACATCTTTTTCCTAGTAACTAGACATACACATCGTTTTGTTTCATCAAACAAGCATAACATACATGTATAACATGAGCATATATACATAATCTTGACACTTCATCACAAGACACAATTACATTTTCACACGTGTACACATTACATTAATTGCTTATGAACAAGGTCACACAAATTTAACATAGTTATAACGTAGCACACTTCAAAATATCACACTATAATAAGATACATATGCATGTTATGTTCCTAAATCACTACCCATGCACATGTGGTGCCAACTTAAACTTTTTGAAAAGTAGACTACGAGTAAATGCACGACCATAAGAAGCATCATCGGTACCGATGCCTTCGGCTTTCACACCCTCAACTAGTATGATATCCCCTGAATACTAGTCAGGGTTACCTAGTTTTGCCAGTATGCCTCGGCTCTATTGGATTAACATGGACCATTGGAGTTTTTCCAACCGAGTAACCCCTAAGGCTAGGGTTAGACAACCCATCACGACCTCCACCAGTCAGATTCCTACATACTTTCCTCATCACATAACTCAAATGTTATGATGCATGGTCACATACAATGCTTATAGCTTTTCATAGGCTTTTATCATGAAACATTGGCACAATTTCATATCGCACTCAATTTTCTTCAAGGTAAATAATAATCACACAATATAACTTAACAAAGTATAAAAAAAGAAGCAACAATGAGTTAAAAACTATAAAAAGGAGTTCACAGGCGCAAAAACAGAATAGCCAAGGTTGTAGCCGCCTGGTGGATCACGGTCAGACTCACCTCGCCCGGCAGGTTTCGTATCCCTCCTGGCTGGTCAACACGCCCAGCAAACAGTGTCGTCGCCCAGCGCTAGCACGGAATCTAGTTTTTGGAAAAAGGTCGCCCAACGGCTATCTAATCCCATCGGGTGAATTCGAGGTATGAATTTTGATTTATTTTTCCTATTATCTTTGGTTTCTAACTACAAAATAAATAATTAAATTCTTAATCACTTCTTCTACCTTAATAATTGGTCAATCTAATCTATAAACTCTTTATTCACTCACAATTCCCTCAAAACCCATCAAATCCCTAAACTTAGGCATAAGGAGGGGGAAATGATAATAGTTAAACAAGCACAACATAAAGGGCAAGGAAGGACATGGGGGAGAGCACTCACCTTTAGGGACATGAAAGGCTAAGTTCTAGGGCTTGAGTTCTCCGATTGCTATTCCTCCTCTTTCTTTTCCTCTTCTTCTTCTTTTTCTCCTCATTCCCTCTATCTTCTTTCTTCTTCTATTTTGTGATGACTAAACCTAATTCTCCTTCCCTATTCCCTTCTTATAACATGTGGGTGGGTATGTAGCTTAGTGGGCTTAGTCCCCTATTGGGCCTTAGATGCTCTTTTGGGGTTCTATGATAACATTTCTACTAATTTCTAATACTAAGATGTTAATAACAATAATAACAACAACAACAACAACAACAACAACAATAATAATAACAATAAATATAATAACAACACAACACAATAATAATAATAATAATAATAATAACTACTACAACAACAACAATAATATATAATAATAACAGTGATAGGAACAATAATAATAATAAGAGATATAATAATAACAATAACTCTTAAGGTATCTTTTATCCAATAACAAATGATACTAAGAATTACCTCGTGATTTTTTTTTGGTACCTGAAATTTGGGGTGTTACATGCAATAATGATCAATGAGAAAAATAAAGTAGAAATAGATGTTGAATAATAGAAAATAACATATATGTCAGAGATAAAGTACCATTCCTTACGGCACTATAACCCATGTATAGATCATCAGAGTATCTTAAAAGGGTGAGTAAGTGTGTGTCAACACAATGTCTACCCATCAACAACATATACATCAAAAGGAGAGAGAGGGAGATCTATATGTAGCACGCACTCCCTAGTTGGACACACACTACATCTACACCTAAGGATAACAATGTCGAGAGGAGGAAGACATAGGACTTCCATAATGCTCTCTAATATTGATGAATCTCTATTTATTGAGTTTTAGTGCATGATTCCATTGTAAAAAGATGAGAAAAGTCATATAACAAAGAAGAAAATGCTTAGAAAAAGATAAAAATATTTTACTGTTAATATTTGTGAATAAATAAATTCATAAGGAATCTTTTCCACACTTTTATAGGTAAATAAAGCCAACAAATCTTGCATCTACTAGTGCAGCGTACGAGATGCTCAATGGCATCCCATGCTATTTGAAGATAAGCAAGAGCTCTCCAATGAAAGCCAAGCGTTGGACGCTGGGATTATGCTTCAAATGCTGAGTTAGATGCTGTATGCACTAGATCTCTTGGGTATAGCAGCATTTGAGTCGCCAAAAATGCTTGGAGACATTGAATTGGACGTTGGAGCATCAATTCCTTATGGGTAGATTAGCATCCAACACATCGTGTAGCGTGTAACTATTTGAAGCTTGTCCAATATCTTTTCCACTCAACTTCCTAGATGCTTGACCAGCATGGGACGCTGATAGTAATTTTCTAATAGCACAAAACGGTTATGACTGAAGTGTTGGGCCCATTCCAGCTGATATAAAAGCCATTGCAAGGCCTATTGGAAAAGGGAAGGACATTGGAAGACGGTTCTCACCTTCACTCACCCCATTCTTAGGTTTTCTCTTTATTTCCACCATTGGAGCTTCAACCCTTGGAAGAGGATCTTGAAGATTCAGTGTATTCACGATCATCCATTGCCATTTTTGTCTTTCTTTCGCCTTTTCCTTTCCCATGTTTTACTAATTACTCATTGTAGTTAGGATTTAACAACTTTTGTGGGATTCCTTTGTATTGACTCTTGATTTAATGGAATTCCTTTTGTTTATGAGTAACCAACTCTATTTCTCATGTTTCTTAAAATTGACCATTACTGAGATGATTGTGAACATGTGTAGTTTGAGGAATCATTTATATATATTCTAATGTGGGTTTGATTACCATGTCTTAAGTTAAGTCTAAGAATAGCCCTTCATAAGACATGTGTTCTCATGGATTTCTAACTTAATGCTTTTCAATGGATCTACAAAAGTAGGGTGTTGAGATCAATTCATAGTGATTTTTGCCAAAGAATTAGGTTGATCTACATTTGTGAAATACAAACGTCTAAACCTTGTTCGGATTGTATTGAAATTGGGGAAAATGCAAAGGATGAACATCAAATGAGTTGAATTCCTAACTACTCTTTGTTAGTGCATTACCAAATTGCACAAGTAGACAGTGATAAGTATAAGTATAGTCTCCCAAGGGATTTGTGTAATACTAGGTTTTTCACAATTACGCTATGAAGAAAAGTATTCACAAAAACACGATATAAATTTCTATCAAAATTTTTACAAATACTTGGAGTGTAGAAAATGGGTTAAACAACAATAAAAGAAAACGTTAGGGTTTGACTACACTAAACCATCCTTTCATGCAACATAAAGGTTATCCATTGAAGTTACATTCTATTTATCACCATTAACCTATAAATTTTTCCAAACCCTAATCCCATAGTGAAATAGATCTAAATCATTTGTTTAAACTAGCAATTCCTTGATTAGCTTACCCAAACAACTAGCTTTAAGAAAAAAAAGGTTAAGAGATGGCTAACAAACCATGTTCCATTCCTTAGGTGCTCACTTCACTTCTATGAAAAAAAAAGTGTTTTCCAACAACATTCAAAACAATAAAATCAAGTTATGGAGATCAAACCACAACAAGCATTAAACATAGAAGTAGAGACACAAATGAATGAAACTTAAACTTCAATAAATAACTGAAAATGTATACAAGAGAGTAGGTTTAGTTACATCAAATCCCAACTATAGTGAGTCTAGCCACTCATTAAAGAGTGAACCAACAAAAATGATGGAGAAATGAAGAGGATGGATTGAGGCACCAAGGAGAGCTTCCCAACACTATTCCTAGCCCTAGGACGAAGTTTAGAGCAAAAAAGTTATGCCCTTTTTGAGTTTTGGTGCCTTTATGCATTTTGTTGAGCCTTCATTAAGTGATGTGGCACTTGTTCTCGCTGAGCGAAAGCTTGGCTCAATAAGTGAGCCCTTACTTCATGGTCTCTAGAGTGCTTATCACTTAGTGAGCAAACTACTCGATGAGTGATGACCTTGACTTCTTTCTGGACTGAATCTTGCTAAGTAAGTGCATTACTCATTTAGCGAGCCTTGGTAGCATGCCTTCTTCATGGAATTTGCCTCTTAAACTTGCTCCAAGCCTTCTTCTTCACTTCTTGCAAAAAATCACAAAAACGACAATTAAATGTCCAAACTATTTAAATCCTATTGTTAAGTCCTAGTTACTTACAACTAAGTGAAATTTGGGGTTAAATAAACCATTAAGTCCAGTAAGAGGTGAGATAAGTGCACAAAAAAATACCAAAATGATATGAATAATTAGCACGTTTCACTCTTACCATCCATATAAATCCTTTTGAAAAATCCATAAACATAGCATTAGAATTAATTTTATGCACTTTATTCTTTGGCATTTTATGGAGTGACAACACATTATTGCTTGCCTCTACAGTAGTTGATTGATTGAGTTGAGCATATTACTCTAATCCTTGAGAAGAATGATACCTTACGCACCAAGGTTTTTACTATTTGTTCGACTAGTTCACTTGTTGTAAAAGAGATTAATAGAGTCAATATATATACATTTAACACATAATTGAATCTCCTTAACACCTACCAGGATTCCTCTTAGGACGAGGTCCAGAACATAGAAGTCTTCAATATGTAGCAACATGTATAATAGCTTTGGGTGTATGGATATGTGCCCTCCATATCTCTTCAATGGGTAGCTAAAACTCCAACATTACATTCAATGTGATTGAGAAGAGTGGAACCCTAGCGGGGATACAAATAATCATAATCGTACCTTGATACCAAACCCATTAGATGGCCCAATCTAAGGGTCTAGTTGATGGTGACCTGCCATTTGCTCTCATGGACAAAGTCACAATAATCACAATAACAACACATAGACCCAAACCCTATATCTCATCGAGCAAGTTTGAGTTAGGCTAGTAATAGGCTCAATTTAGGTTAGGCGAAAAACCCAGATTGAATTCGAGCTTCTAAAACAAGGTCTACATCTAGTTTGTATGGGCTTTTTTGTGGGTTAGGCATATATCAGGTTAACAAGGCTCAAATTTTATTTGTGTTCAAAATTTAAAGTTAAAGCCTAACATGTCATCAAGCAAATTCAAGATCTCAATGTGAGTTGCAGGTTATTGTAGGTCAACAAAAAAGCCCAAATTCAATTCAAGCTTCTAAAAAGAGGCCTAAGCCCGGTGAAAGCCCGATTTGTATTAGCTTTTTCTTAGGATAAGTCTAGATCGAACCATGATTGGATCAGGCTAAAAAGTCTTAGATTTAATTCGTGTTCAAAATTTAAAGCACAAGCTCTCTATTTCATCGAGCAAGGCTCATTCAAGCTAAGCCGATCACAAGCTATAGTAGGTCGAGCCAAAAAGCCCACATTTGATTTAGGCTTCTAAAATAAGGCTCAATCTTAGTGAAAGCCTAATTTTTGAGAGCTTTTATGGTCTAAGCCCACTAAAAAGGCATAAATTTAATTCATGCTCAAACTTTAAAGCCCAAGTCCTACATTTCATTGAGTGAATTTAGGTAGAATTGCCTAACTCAACCTATTTTTCCATCTTTAGTGAAGACGAAATGGTAGGCAGAGAAAAATAAGCAGAAGGTAGAGAAATGTAAAGGAAAATATTGAAAAGGATAAGAGAGCTTTTAAAAACTTAAAACTAAAACTACAAAACCTTTTTTTTTTTTGTTTCTAAAACTGAGTTAAAATAGTTTTGAAATTCATTTAAAAACATTTCAACCCCTTTTTACCAAAACAAGTTTTGTTTTCAAATTTAAATTTGAAAACAAAAAATTGAAAACTTACAAATTAAAACCACCCCAAATGAGGACTTTAATTTTTTGGTTTGAGTTACTCAAAATCCAAATCCTCTATTAATATTAATTCAATTAGGTTTAATTATTTATTTGGTCCTTATACTTGCATCATTTTTACATTTTGGTCCTTACACTTAGAAATTATCTATTTTAGTCCCTATATATGCACTTTTGATATCATTTTGATCTCTACTGTCAAGTGTGTCTTAACTCTCTTAAGTGAAATTGCCACAAAATGGAAAATGGCGGTACAAAACTGCCACAATTAAACCGCCACAAATTGGTCTCATAAAATCAAAAATGCATGAAATTTGTGACAGTTTTACATTGTCAAAAAATTTGTGACGTATAGGAACCAAAACATAAAAATGATGTAAGTATAGGGACCATATGAGTAATTGAACCATTCCATTGATACATAATTATTTTAGTTTTATTATATTTAAAAACAAATATTTTGTCTTTCTCCCTATAAAAACTTAAATTCCTAATATTTTATTGAATAAAAAATGTTTTCATTAAATGCTAAATTTATATATTAAACATTTTCATCATTTTAGTTATTTTCTATATAGACAAAAAAATTGATAAGAAATCGTCGGATTAGCATTTAGATTTTAGATTCTTAATATCAAAGTCTTCTACTAATAGTAATTCAATCAATGCACATAATGGTGTTCACAGGTACAGGTAACCTGTTGACTCGAACCAACCCAAATCGACCCAATTAGTTTGGTTTGGGTTTTTTAAGCATTTGGTTCATACCCAACCTAACCCATTTAAAACCTTTCAAGTACGGATTGGGTAACGAGTTTTGATTTACCGACCCGTGAACTCGTTACCCGACCACGTGATATAGCATTTTATTTAATTTATTATTTTTTATATATTATATAATTTATATTCTAATAATTTTTAATTTAAATGTGACAAAAAACACACCCCACAAGGACACAACAAGCCTAGCCCACACTAATGAAGACGTGAAGTGTAGAAGTAAGCCCAAATTCCTAGAAACTTACCCCAAGCAATTCCCTTTCCAAATTTCTCTTTGCAACTTCTTTAAATTTCCTTTCCCAAATTTCACTTGTATCTTTTTTAGCCATGTTATATTATATTTCCTGCACAGGTTTTAAATTCATTACAAGATTATATAATGTGTCAAATTTGTTAAAAAAAAATACAAATTTTTAAAAATTCAATAAAATTTAAAATATACGGACCTATTTATCTGACCCAAACCAACCCATTAATGATCGGGTTGGTTTGGTTTGGGTTTAACAAAAAAAATAAAATAAACTAGACCCAACCAAACCTGTAATATTTTGATCAGGTTGGGTAACGGGTTTAGCCAAACCCAACCCAACCGACCCGTGTACACCCCTAAATGCACAATTAAGTTAACATTATTATATTTTTAAACAAATGTATTATTCTATCTTGTAAAGATAATCCCTTAATTTTTTATTGAATCATAATTTTTTATTCGTTAAATACTAAATATATTTTTAAATATTTTCATCAATTTATGTCTTTTCTATATAGTCAAATAAAAATTCATTATGAAAAGCTTAACTAGAATTTTGGTCTAAAAATCTCAATATTCAAATCTCAACTAATGTTAATTCAATTAATACAAAAGTATTTTAGTTGTATTACATTTTAAAATAATTGTTTTCCTCTTTCCTATAAAAATGAATGCTTAATTTTTTTATTGGATCAAAATTTTTTATTCATTGGATACTGCATTTATTTGTTAAATTTGTTATCAATATAGTTTTTCCCTATTTACTCAAAGAAAAATTAATAAGAAATTACTTAATTAGCTAAGTTAATAACCACTAATTTAAATGGTTTAGATTTATTTATATTTTTTACTTAAAAAATTATTCTCAATAAATTATTTACTATAAAATATTATTGTGTTTGGGAAGATGCAAAATTATTATACAAATATAAATATAGTAGCCAAATAAAAGAAAAGGGAATGGATTTAAAGTGCAATAAATTGAAATTCAAAGTATAATTAGCAAAGTTTAAGTAGTAAGCGCGCCAAGTACATTTTCAAAATTTTAGTGTAATTTTCAACTTCTTTAAATTACCTAAGGTGCTAAAGTCCTAAACCATGTTTTATAAAGCCGCTTCTAGTGGTCCTCTCACTAGTAACGACATCTCTCTTTCTATCCCTTCCCTTTATCCCCTACTTTATTTCAATAATGATTGATGAAATCATTGATCTTACAAGCCCTCCTCGACCAATAACTAAGCTCTACAGGTTCCTAAGAATTTTCGAAGTTCCTACAACGAGATTTCGATCCCAAGGACCTATTACAACTACATCAATAGTTCCTAACATATGCCATATCTATCAACAAATGGTCCCATTGGTACCCATAGAACAAGTGATTCAATCAAATACAACATCCTTATTTCCTTATGGAGCCACGCTCGACATGAATTGGACCCCAAAAGAGCATGAGTTTGTTTCTTTCAACCAAATTTTTAATCAAATTTGTTACCATTGTTTCAAATCTTGGTTTACTCATTATTTCAATTTTAGTTGTGTTAAGATTATAAAAATTATGAACTATGGAACATGTGGCTGATATGGTTATATCTGTGATTTTTTGCTAACTACAAAAACCTCCACAACAAAAGTATTCCACTACAATTTCATTCTCTTTACTATAATTCAAATTTAATTTAAATATACTAATTCACAATATGATTCAAATTGAACTTTAATTCAATTAAATTAATTAGCATTTTCACATTCTAATTTCATCCTTACTTGTTTTCTTATGTATTCATATAAATTTGATGGGTAATGTCAACAAACAATTTTTTACATTTTCATTTCTTATGGGAGGTGAATTTTTCTATCTCATAAATGCATTATTTTCTATTGTTAATTAGTATATTTTTTTGCTCTTCTAGATAGTAAATGTTTGTGTGTTATATTATTGTGTTGATTACAGGCTTTTTCTGATGGGGCTAGAAAGGTGTGGAAAAGGGCAATGTGGAGAAATAGCTAGGCACTTCGTGTTAAGTAAGACACCATTAGAAGTCTATAACTATGCAGAGAAGTATTTTAGATTCCTGTTATTTACAAACTCAGACGACAAGTATTTTCACCTTGTTGTGGTCCATGAAGTTGAAATAGGAAGAAATGAGAACATAGGTGCACCTACTATGTTTTCCAATCCTATGATGGTTAATGAGACACCACAAACACTCAAACTGTTTCCAGAAAAGGCTTTGTTCTATTTGAATACACCAATAAAAGATGCCAATAGAAGTATTTATGAATTCAAGAAGGAGACATGTGATGCAAGCAATTCAATTAGTAATATTGGTGAAGTTGACTTGGAGTTGCGCTTGGGTTGAATAGAGTGAAACTCATGATGCGTCTCATGTGTGTTTGGGCAATTAACTAGCTATATGACTATAATCAAAGTCTTATAGCATTTACTTTCTATGTTTTAAGACTCTTTTAGCTTTACTTTGGTTTTTGTTTGGTTGCTTCTGTGTTGCTTATCTTTGTTTATGATATCAATTGTTGAGATTGTTTAGTTATTACTACGAAATTGTGTCTTTCAATTATATGCAAATCTATCATTCTCTTATAAATTTATATGTATTTGTTGGACATGTTTCTTTTATTTCTATAATTTTTACCCATTGTCTAAATTATTGTCTTTAACTTATTAAATCATGTCTAAACAATATTCCTAAAATTCTTGACATTTTTTCTCACATAATATAGCAATTATGAACTGATATTTGTTACACTATCAACATGATTTGGAAAATCAGCTTAATAGTGTTTGCCTTTCAAAATGGGATGGTGAAAATTGGTGCATTTCCTTACCTTGACTCCATAAAGCAAGGTATGATTAGATATAGTGTGGTGATTGTGAACTACCACATTTATCAATTGTTATATCAATTTTTAACTAAAGTAAATTAAGAATCACAAAATGAAGGGTTATAATGTGATTTTGAATTTTTTTTCTAAAACCATAAACTTTAGAAATCTTTCTTAATTGTGACATAAAGTTCATAATGTTTCTCAATGTGAAGAATGCTTGAACATTGATGATAGTTTGAAGCTTGAAGATTCTTTATAGTTTTGATGATTAACCTCACAATTAGTGTGATGGTTTCTAGTAGATGTTTTGTGAATATATTTGTGTGTGTGTGGTGTGTTTTAAGATTTTTAGTTTTCTTAGGCTTTACTTGACAATTTTAGAATCCAAAGCCATGAGCCCTGAAACCTAATCAATTAATAGTCAAGTGAGATGTTTTTCCAAATTAAAATGAATCAAGCGCGAAATATGTGACAATTAGGCTTTGGTTCATTTGGTTAAACAAAGGTTAATTGTTATTTAAAAACCAAAAGGTTAAGGATGATTTTCTAAGTTTGAAATTATGTTTTTGAATTTGTTGTGTTGTAATATATTAGGAGGTGTTGTAATCCATTACATTATTCTTGCTATGTTTTTAGAACTTAAGAACAAGGTAATCAAGTTCAACTTAAAGTAATCCATTGCGAGATTCACAGAAAGCTTTGTGAAAAATCAAACCTCTATGGTGTAATCTATTACAAGGTTTGGTAATTGATTACATGGTTCATATTTTTAAACCTAGATTGTCTATTGAACTAAATAATCGA
Source organism: Spatholobus suberectus (assembly GCA_004329165.1). Lineage (NCBI taxonomy): Eukaryota > Viridiplantae > Streptophyta > Magnoliopsida > Fabales > Fabaceae > Spatholobus > Spatholobus suberectus. Next base: position 33,628,359 of record CM014730.1, read on the forward strand.
TTATGAGAGGCGGTAATTGATTACATCAGTAACAGAAACTTGAAAATGACAAAATAACTGTCAATCTCGAGTTATGTTTTTCATATGATATATAAACATTTTCTTTCATTATAGTCATAAGAGACAATATGAATTACATAAGTTTTAAAGAGAATTTACAAGTTTTCATAACAACTTCATTATGCTCATTGGTTGATTCTCTCAAAGATCAAGAGAAGGTCAAAGAAAGAAAGAAAAGGACTTCAATTTGTTTGTTCAATCACACAGGTGATTACTTTCTTTCCTTAGGGATGTGTATTGATTAAGAGAAAGGGATTCTCTCAAGGGTTCTTGTAGAAAGGTATCTATAAGAAGTTTTTCTAAGTTCTTGGATAGGTATCAAAGGGTAGGCTTAGAGAAGTCAAGAAGGCATCTTGATGTGAGTTTTCTTGTAAGGATATTTGTAAGATAGTGGAAATTTTCAATGGGTTATTAATGATTGGATGTAATTTATAGTGGTAGTAAGTGAACTAGTATAAAAATCTCTTGTGTCAATCTCTCTCATCTTATATTCTTTTATTTTACATATTTTCTTGAGTATATCTTGAATATATTTATTCTTGCTAATCTTAGGGACATATGCATTGCATTATATGTCGCATGATCTTCTCTCTACATCACTAACTTTCTAAATCAATTGATTAAACTATAATAAAACATTTTTTGGAGGGATTGGATTATTTTTTGGGTAAATTTTTGCAACCTAGTTCACTCCCTTCTTGGATTCCTACGACATTTGTCTAACACTCAATGCTAAAACACTTGGACTAAAAACTTAGTTTTTTTTTTATGTTATCTCCATAGTAATGAATTCCAATAACTTAATTGTATAGAAAATCTCATCAAATAATGCTTTATATGAGAATCACAATAATTTAAAATAATTTTGTTCAAGTTTTTACTTTGAAGTTTTAGAAGTTTAAATCAAATAGCATAACACAAGAATGAGGTTGAATTTTGAGTTTTAACTTTTCTTTTAAAAAGTTATTTTTTTGAAAGAATTGTCTAAGTTAGTCTTTCAAAGATGACATATTAATTGTCTGGGTTTCAAATGCCAATCATCTTTAGACAATACTTTGGGTACTTGGATTTACAAAAATAAAAATCAATAAAGATATTTTTTGCAAGAACCATAGTGTATCCTTTGGTGTTTTTTTTTTTTTGCAAAGATTTTTTCGCAAAAATATACCTTTAATTTAGGATTATTATCTTGTATTAAAGTTTAGTGTGTGAAATCAAAAATAATTTTTAGTTAACTTCTTTCACTTTGTATTTGATTCTTCTATGTACCAACACTGTATCTGTTATGATGTTTGGCAGTACAAATTTTCTTTCTTAATAGTTTTTAAACTTTATAATGCTTTACCAGTCACTTATTTTGAGTTACAGTTCCTCGATATCATGTTTACTTCATTTTGTTAGACTGCAACCATTGATCTCTAATTTCTAGATTTATACTGTCAATTGGGTGATAACTTCCTTAGTAAGGTAGTTGAGAAGGTAGACGCCCTGATTTTATAACAACCCACAAGATTATATCTAATAATTTAATATTAGTTATAGTTTGTTTTAATTGATTAGGAAGGATTTAATTAATAACTTATTAGTGAGCTTTAGTTAAGGAAAGAATGGACTTTTAATATAAGGGGGACTCTAGGGCCTAATAAGGGGATTAGGGCTTCCTAAGTCAAACATACACCACATAACGCACTTGATTTGGGAAAGAAAGAGAGAGAGAGAGAGAGAAGAAGAAGAAGAAGAAGAAGGAACTAGAGAAAGGAGAAAAGGAGAAAAAGAGAGAACTGAGGAACCTTCTTAAAGAGGTGTCGACCCTCTTTAGGTGAGTGTAGCCCCTTACATTTGTCTTCTTCCCCCTAATTGTTTGCTATTGTCTATTATGACTGCTATGACATTTGTATATTTATGCCATGTGGGATTAGGTGTTAATGTCTATGCATGCTTTCTATTACATTGAACTTTGGTCATCATTTGGGGGCCAAAGGGGTTACTACCCTACCCTTACCAAAGGGGACCATTTATATATAATCTCATAATTTCCATTTTTCATACATTCACATAGTATTATAAGAAATATATAGTAGATATAACATTTACACACAGAAACAGTCATATAATCATATTGTGTCCATTCATGGAGAATGGAGAAAATCATACAATAAGGTCAACAACATAAACATAAACATTTTATCTTATAACTACAAGATATACATACATTTTATCTTTTACTTATGGGATAGACATATATCTTATCTTTTACCTCTAGGAAAAATATACGTCTTTATCTTTTACCTATAGGATAGACATACATCTTATCTCTTACCTATGGGATAAACATATATCTTTATCTCTTACCTATGGGATAGACTCATATCTTGGATCTGTTTGGGTAAACTTCTCTCCATAAGTACTTACAGGAGAAGAAAACAAGAAAAAAAAAATGAAATAAGCTTCTCCAAAAGCTAAAATTAGCTTATGCATAAGCTAATTTGTAAAAGTTCTCTCATATTAACTTCTTTAAAAGCTTATTTTTAACTTATGCACAAGCTAATTTTAGCTTGTGAAGAAGTTTATTTTATTTTTTCTACTTATTTTTTCTCCTATAAGTTCTTATGGAGAAGTTTATCCCTTATCTCTTACCTATAGGATAAACATATATCTTTATCTCTTACTTATAAGATAGACATACACCTTATCTTTTACCTATGGGATAAACATATACCTTTATCTCTTACCTATGGAATAGACTCATGTCTTGGGTCTGTTTCAGTAAACTTCGCCATAAGCACTTATAGGAGAAGAAAACAAGAAGAAAAAATGAAATAAGCTTCTCCAAAAGCTAAAATTAATTTATGCATAAGCTAATTTGTGGAAGTTCTCTCATATTAGCTTCTCTAAAGGCTTATCTTTTACCTATGCATAAACTAATTTTAGCTTATGGAGAAGTTTATTTTATTTTAGGTTAAATTATATTTTTGGTCCCCCTATTTTTCTCAATCTGCAATTTTGGTCCCCTTACTTTTTTTAGAGACATTTAGTCCTTCTATTTCTAAAAATTCGTAATTGTGGTCCCTTTACTTTTTTGAGAGATATTTAGTCCCCCTATTTTTAAAAATTTGTAATTTTGGTCCCTCCGTCAAATTTCGTGCATTGATCATTAGTGGTTTAACGTTGACTTTGACGTGTCAATGTTAATTCGAATGTTGACTATGACTTTAACATGTCATTTAAGTATTGATATGTCAAAATCAACAATAAATTACTAATGGTCAACGCAAGAAATTTGACGAAAGGACCAAAATTGTGGATGTTTAAAAATAGGGGGACTAAATGTCTTAAAAAAAATAGGGGGACCAAAATTATGGATTGAAAAAAATAGAGGAACCAAAAATGTAATTTAGCCTTTATTTTTTCTTCTTATTTTCTTCTCCTATAAGTACTTATGGAGAAGTTTACCCAAACAGGTCCTTTGTCTCTTACTTATGCAATGAACATAAATCTTTATCTCTTACCTAAGAGATAGACAGTATCTTATCTCTTACTTATGGGATAAACATATATCTTTTTCTCTTACCTATAGGATAGACATATATCTTATCTTTTACCTATAAAGGTCCCTTTTAACGTTCTTATAAAATCACCTAATTATTATTCTATATTCATTCACACGGGGTTAGAAGACACATATAAAAGATATAGCACTCAGGCACATATAAAGTCACATTTAGCATGTTGTAGCAAGAGCATGACTTGTGCACGACCTATGCATAACCATTCTTCTTGAGCAAGTCTTGAGCACGATCGTGCTTCCTATTGCACATAAATTTGCAACAGAGATTCAAAACCCATGCACGATTATGCTTTGTGGAACATGGTCGTGCTCGTTGTTCTACAAGTCGAATAGTCGATCTACAAGTATGAAGGCCTCTCATGGCCTCCCTAATCATCAATTTACAGGGCAAGCACATATAATCAAGAATAGAAAAATTAAATGTTAGATATCCTCTATTAGCACTAATAATCATACAATTTCATACCCCAATACCTTAATCATACTACAAATGTTAATTAATATTAACAATCCCTTTTTTAAATCCTAACATGGCATAATCGTGCCTTATATACTAAGAAAAACAATCCAAACATACATAGGGAGTGGGGAGACATGCATGCTAGGAGAATTAACAAGAACAATCCATACATTTAACATAAGTACAACCTATACAATTATTAGGGAGGGAGAAGTATACAAGGGCTACATTCACATGGAGATGAAAAATGATCCACTAAGGGGTGTCTAGGTTCTCCCTTCTTCTCTCTCCTCTTTTTGTTTCCAATTCAAGTGCATAATGGGAGGGGGGGGGGTGTAAATTAGGGTTTATAAACCTTAATCCCTTTGTTGGGCCTTAAAGGCTCATTCCTTTAATAATTTGTCTCTTCTTTAAATAATGTCCACTATTATATTATTAACTAAAACACTCCTAATTATTAAAATAACCTATAGTTAATATTAAATTATTAGATCTAATTTTGCAAGATGTTACAGTTTGGGTGGTGTCAAAAAAATTGAGGAAATCCAAACTGAACCAAACTAGAGAAAGATGATTGGTTTGGATACTATTTCTACTCAGAAAAGATCTAAATCAACCCATGTTTGCTAGAGAAATGGCAAGGAATCTAAGAAGGGATGAATTGGATTTCTAAAACTTGGCCCAAAATGTTTTTCTTAAACCCTTTAAATGATTTTCTCAAAAAGGTTAACACAATTGATTTAGATTTTTGAGATGTAGAAAGTATGGTCAATGCAATTCTAATACTTCCTATATGATCCTAAGATGATCAAGCCACTAGAAATGCAAGAATTATAAAGCTACTAATAGAAACTTGCAAAAATATAAAGAGTAAAGGGGAGATGAAACAATGATTTTTATCTTGGTTCAATCAGCACCACTATGATCTACATCCAATTCCCAACAAAACTTGTTGAGATTCTTCACTAAGCTTGTAAACTTCTTTACAAACAGATCACAATCAAGACAACTCTTGACCTAACCAAAGACTTTCTTAAAACCCTTCAAGAAAGATTTTGAAAACTTTGTAGAACCCTTCTACAATTCCCTTTGAGAATACCCTATTATAGAGTGATAAAAAATACGTCAACCAACTATTGTAACATCTTATTTTTCCTAATGTGTGATTAAGTGTTTTAATAACTAAAAGTGTCTAGAATTGTTTTGTGATGCTTGTGATGGATTGATTTGGTCAAAAACGACATGGATCATCTTTCTGCGAACTGCAAAAGTCGTGATTTGGCATTGGGTGACAGTTGACAGAATGCTGTCAATTAGCAACAAAATTTTTAGTTTAGCAACGAAAATTTTGCCTATAGTGAGGGATTCTGTCGCTGGGCGACAAAAAGTAACATCGGGCGACATCTTCGCAGATTTTCACTGATGCTCTCGGGGATGTTGGCGCCGGGCAACAAGTTTGTGGCACTGGGTGACAAAACCCCTGATTCTCCCCTGTTTTTAAGATGCTTGGTGTCAATTTTGTGGTGTTATGCATGGACCATTAAAGTTGAAATTTTAAGAAACATAAAGGTGGGATTGAATGTTATTGGTTTATTGTTTGGTGTGATAATTAGGAAACTTGAGATGTTTGCTTGAGCCAATGTGGGTATGTTGTGAGTGTGATGTTGGCTTTTGGAAGAAAAATAGTTGAGTTAGATCAGTTTTGGGATAAGAGCAATGGTTTGGTGAGGTTTAGGGTTCAGTTAGCCAAAAGTCCGTGCGAGAGCTCTAGGGAGGTCAAATATATAAGGAAGGAAGGGGGGATTTCCCCTTCATTCTCCCATTCTTCCTCTCTCTCTAAAACTTTCTCTTTCATCCCTTTTCTTTCTTTTCTTCATCTTTCTCAAATTCTCTCAAGATTTCTCAAGTTAGTTAGGGGTGTTAGAGGTTTCTCAACCCTGATTTCGTGTTCTTGAATGTGGAGGGTGGACTTCTTGGAAGATTGGCTCAAAGGTCTCCTTCTCTTATTCTCATCTTTCCAACTTTCAGATTTGGAAGTCTTAGAGGTAAAAGAAGCTTACTAATGTTTGATTTCATGTTTGTGGTCGTTGATATGTTGATTTAACGCTTTGGAATCGATTGATTTTGGTGAAAGTCTGGCATATGTAAGTTTTGGGAAAAATGGGTTTCAAAAAGGGATTTGAGATTTGAGGTTGTTTATGGTTAAAAATTGTCATATAATCGGTTAGAAATGCATTGAAAGTGTTTAGAATTGATTTGGAATGGTTGTATAGTAGTTAAAACTCAAGGAATTGAAGAATCACATCTTATATACCCTATTCGCATCGCACCACGCCGAGTGACGGCCCCTTCCCGCCGGGCGAGGTTCTTCCCGAGCCAGAAAATGGCTTCTAGAAGAACACCGCCGGTCAACGTTCTTGTGCAGCTAGGTAGGATGCTGGACAAAAATGAAATTGTTCTCTCGGGCAATATGCGTCGGGCTGACGTTCTTGTGCCACCGGGCAGGATTCTGAACTAAAATGAAATTGTTCTCTTTTGTTTTATTTAGTTGAGTAAGACTAGATCCAACAAAGAATGTGCAAAGTAGTTGCTTGCTTTGGATTACATGTCTAGATGTCATCCTTTGAAGCATTGGAAAAATGTTTAGCTTTAAAAGAAAAACATACTTGTCATGGGTACCCGGATTTATAAGTTTCATTATTGTTTGTGTTTGTTGTTATTACCATTCCAACTTGGCTATTTTGCATACTTTATTATTGTCATGAATTGGTGATAATTATTGGAAAGGTAATAGTTGATGGATGGTAATCTAAATAGAAACTTCCACTTAGTTGTAAAATGAGGTGATAATGTGATATTTTACATGTTGACCATGCAAGAAGCTGGATGGGCCTGCATGGGACTGATGGGGATTGTTGGACCACTAGGTGGTGCTAGTAGGCCACGTGGGAATATGTTGGTATATATATATATATATATATATATATATATATATATATATATATATATATGTATATGATGTGTTGATTGTTGTCGTTGAGTGGATGGTTGTGATGATGTATTGATATACATGTACATATGGATATTTATGAATGGTTGTATTTGAGTTGATGTTGTGGTGATACATGCATTAACATGGCATATGTTGTTGGCTGAGGTTGTATAGGCCTCATGCCGTATGTGGGTAGGCATAGAAGTTGGGGGTGAACTGAGCTGCGGCTCAGACGGGCCTCCAACCTAGTGCCTGGATGAGAAGTGGGGTCTAAAAGATGGGCCTAGGGGATAAGTGGATGGGTAATCCTGTAGTGGGGCCAAGGCAGTGCAGGCCTTGTGTTGCAGGTATACACCACCCCATATCACTTATCCTAACAACCATAAACTTATCCAACAGATCAGAGTTTTGGCAATCCCTGAATGGTGCTTGGAAGGCCATGGTAGGGATAAGACCTGGCTAATCGCTCGATATGTAGAAATCTATCGAGAGTAGTGTCTTCATGCATTAGTATGGTGATTGATATCACTAAGGAAGAATGTAACTATATATTATGAAATTTTATATATAAATAAAGTTTTTGTCTATAACTTGTTGGTGGTGGTAATGGTAGTGTTGTCGTTGTTGTTATGATTACTTGGTAATTGTGGTTTTTATTGTCGTGGTTGCTATTATAGTTGGAGGTGATGGTAGAGGTATGGATAATGTCTTGTTGTTGATGTTGTTTCTATTTCCTAATTGATTGTTGATATGGAATGAATGGATTTTTCTATTACTTTACTTTTAAAATATATATTTTATTATTTTAAGTAAGCTTACCCTTGCATTGTTTGCACGTGTGGTTCGTGCCTGTGATGATCACGTCTTTGGCGTGGGAGCAAATGGTTGAGTTTTTGGTAGGTTTAGCTTCTCTAATTGATGATGAAGCTTCGCCTTAGCTAGTGGGGAGATGGAACAAGTATGGAGGGTTACTTTTGTTCCTTTAGAGGAATTGATATTCCTTTTATTGTTCATTTCTATTAAAAGAATGTAAAGTGTGACCCGTTATAGAGAGAGTGTTTTTTTATCCTGTATTTATTGATATAAAAATGTTTAATAATGTTGGTGTATGTATTTTCTTTTGATTTCTTGATGTATACATTGATGTAACTATTTTGGTTGGAATGAATAGTTTTCTCTATTATTATCTCTAAAGATGAAGAAAGCAAAAAACAAAGACAGTATTTTATAATACTTAATCTAATATCATTATTAAAAGAAGCCTTCCAAGAGATAAGTAGAAAAGTTGTTATGTAGCGGTAGTGGGTCGTTACAACTATAACCCGTTGAAATCAATTCAAAAATATGTTTTTCAGTTAGATAAATACGAGTGTCAAATTTATTTGAATGAAAAATTGGTTAAAAATGGGTAATTTCTGGTGGGTGCGGGTTAGAAAAAATAATCCATTGGAACCCACACCGATCGAATAATGTAACACTCCTTTAATTCTAAATATAATTCATATTAATTTAATTATTAATTTAAGTTAATGAAAATGTGAGTAATTTTTATTTTATTTTATAATAGAAAAACAGAATTTAGAAATAGAAGTGAAATGATAAAAACTGCTTATGTATATATATATATATATATATATCTAACTATACATCATGATTTGAGTAGTACATAATAGTAAAAAAGAAAACAAAAGTACATCAAAAGACATATACTACCTTGCCTAATATATACATCAAAAAGATCCTATACAGAGTAGTATTTATCTACCCTATCCCGTAAGAAAAATATTATAAACTAGGTCTACAAATCTGGAGGAGTATCCTTTGGCTCATCCTCAACATCATCAGGCATTGCTGTCATCTTCAATAATCATGATTGAACATGCATAACAAAAATAATGGAGTGAGCTGATTTGTTCCAAATCACTTTCACATGTATGGTAGGAGTTTAAATATAATTAATGAAAGGAACTTAGGGTTTATTCTAAGTATACTACCCTTGACTTGGTATGGATCCATACTTCCCATTAGTGAGTAATAGTTCTCAATAGAACCTGGGAAGTGATTGGGAGTACATATACCTCTCTCAACATCATCATGTGGTACAGTCCTCATCATTAATAAGGAACAAATATTAGTCAGGACGTCCATTTATAGATGTATACTATCAAACCAATCTCGGAATGCTGAGCAGTTGTTAGGGTCATCGAGTTTGGTCAGGTGAATATCCTCAGCTCACGGGTGCTACCCTGGCTATTAGGACTTTCACCACTTGATGCCTACCCCTAAGACCTCCCAGATGGGTCCTTGCCTTTAATTCCTCAGCGTACCAAACTGTAGCTTTCCTAACAGGGTGTCACGCCACTGCATGTCCCTTGCTTTATATTATTCACTAATCTATTAATTTCTAAAGGTTCACTCTGGTCTCAAAAAAATAAAGACATAAAATTAAAATAAAGACTGATAATAAGAAATAAAACATAGAATAGTCAAAAAATTTCATAAAAATAATTTTAAGCTTAGAAAAATAATTAGAATTTTATCATGAATTTTTAGAAATTTTCGAACATTTTTAAATTTTGTATTTTTAAGAAAAATGTGTCTACAGGTACTTATAGAACATAATTAGAAGTACTAAATAAGCTTTAAAATTTATGAAATTTTTATAGATGGTCTATTAATGTGTCTAGACCTTACCTGAATGAATAAGAACTTAAACTGAAATTTCTACTGTACTTTTCTAAAAATAAATTCATAAATAGCTCATTAAATAAAATTTTTGTTTAGTTTTATGTTATGAACTATTTCACTTATTTCTTTTACTATTTTCGCTAGATTGTTTAAGTTTTACTAAAATTTGACAGTATGACAATTTAATTATCTAATATAACTGATAAAAAAACTTATTTAAATTTGGGCAATATCACAGCTTAGTAATTCTACTATAATTGTTTGAATTTGAGCAGTATAACAACTTAATAATTATACTATAGTTGTCTAAATTTGAGTAGCATAACTACTTAATAAGTGTATTTTAATTATCTAAAATTGAGCAGCATAGCAACTTAGTAAAAGTTTAAATTTAATACTAAACATTATAACATTTATAAACTTAATAAACTTAAACATTGAAAGGGTTAGGGGAAAACCTTTCCTACCAACATGCAAAGTAATTGAAATTTAGAACCCACCCCACTCCCCCCATGTACCTCAAAAAGTTGGTGAAGTTGTTGGTGCAGAGTTATTAGGAAGAGGATTTTTACTAGTTAATGAAAACTAGTAGAATTTTGGTGTAAGAAAAAAAATTATGGAGGAAGGTGGCTTATGGAGAAGTGATCGTAGAGAGGAATGGGATGAAAATTTCGGCTCTAAGTGATAGCTATTTATAGGAAAAAAATTGAACCTAGGTGTCCATATGTGAGAACATGCATGTTGCAATATTTCAATTTTTAATTTATTTTTTTGGAGTTTAGGGACACATATTTCATAAAGGTGGTGAATCACCTCCCCTCTAGAGCTGCAACGTGGGATAACAACTGTCCCAAAAATTTACAGTATAATTTTGACTGTTAATTAATTAGCCGATATCGATAAAATCATCTAAACTTGAATAAATTAACTTTTAATATCAAAATAATTAATTTAAATATAAATCTGAATAAATGTATTATTTTTCATCAAAGATAATTTCTAAAAATAAATTTTATTTTTTTATTAATTTTTTTCGAATTATATATATATATTGTATATTTTAAACTTAGAAAATTCATATTAAATCCATTTTAATTCAATAATTGCTCAAATTTTTATGGAAATTATAAAATTACATATTTTAACTAGAAATGTATTAACAATATTATTTTTACCATTTTTGCATGTCACACCAATACTGAGTTAGTTATTTAACAACCTAGGGGTATTTTAATCATTTGCACAGGAATTTCAGGAAATTCCCAGAAAATTCTAAAATTATATTTTTAATACATATGACATGATTTTAAACTCAAATTGACATTTTAGTATCAATTGAATCTTTTTCTCATGTCAGCTCTTAATATTGACAAATAAGGACAAAATTGTCATTTTCTAATTTTCCGGACTTTGGTTCAGAAAAATTATTAAAAATCATGATTAGATAGTTTTTGATATTCTAAGTTTAACTATGGGGATCATAATTTTTTAGATTCCTTCCCGATTTTTCAAAATTAAATATAAATAAATAAATAAAACAATTAATTAAGTAAAAGTAAGGGTGTTACAAATAACATAACAAATAACATTGATCGTTAATTTTATAATAGATATAATCTAGACTATTCAATTTGAAGACAGTTGGAAGCCATTTGATTCAAAATTTTCATTTCACAAAGCAAGTTATTACACTTCTCAATGCTTCAAAAATCAAACTTCTCAAAGGCTTAGCTGCTTAAAGCAGAGCACAGTAGCACATGTTCTAATGTTATTAGAATACTTTCTGCTAATGCTTTGCACTCTAAAATATTTTTTATCAGAATACGCTTCACTACTATGACACCCGTTCACATTAAACATAACCCGTATTTATTTAATTACTTAATTAGTAATTAAGTTTGAATTGATGAAAATACAGGAATTTTTTTATTTAATAATAGAAAATTTCTAAGTTTAACAGAATTTAGAAATGATAGTAAAAGTAAAAGATAAGATTGTATATTTATATGTCTTAAAACTGTACATTGTAATTTGGTAGTACGTAACAGTCATAAAAAATCAAAAGTACATAAAAAGATAGATACTACCTAATCCAGTATATACATTAAAAAGGTCCTATATAGAGCAATATTGATCTACCTTATATCTCAAGAAAAATATTATAAACTAGGGCTACAAATCTAGAGGAGTATCCTCTGACTCGTCTTTAGATCATTGGGTATTACCATCATCTTCAATAATCGCGATCAATCATACAAAAAGAAAATAATGGAAAGAGATGATTTGTTCTAAAATTACTTTCACATGTATAGTATGAAATCTACCATAAAATACAGATAAAACACAGTTGACAATATAGGGAAATTTAAATTTATTCTATGTTATACTATCATTAACTCGGTATGGATCCATACTTCCATTAATGGGTAGTAATTCTCAAAAGAACCTGGAAAAGTGACTAGGAGTACATATACCTCATCAACATCATCACATGGTACAGTTCTCATCATCATTGAGGAAAATAACAGTCAAGATATCTATTATAGAGGTATACTCTCAAATCAATCCTAGAATGCTAAGCAGTTGTCGGGGTAATCGAGTTTGGTCAAGCGAATACCTAACTCGAGGGCGCTACCCTAGCCATTGGGACATTCACAATGCCTAACCCAAAACCTTTCGCAAGTGGGTCCCTGCTTTTCATTCTTCAGCGTACCAAACTATAGCTTAAATAGCAAGGTGCCATGCCACTATATGTCACTTGCTTTACATTACTGACTAATCTATCAAATTCCTACTTCTCAAAACAAAGGTTTTCCTGGTCTCACTTAATTTGAGCACCAATAATATTTCTGTCTTATATTACAAAAATTACATGATAATAATTTAACAATAATCAAATTTTGGTAGTATAACTACTTAGCAAAATAACAATTTACTAATTATAATTTGGGTAGAATAACAACTTAGTAAATATATTTTAACTTTTTAAATTTGAGCAGAGTAACAACTTTGCAATTATAATTTAATAATTTAAATTCGAGCAGAGAAATAACTGAACAATTATAATTTACTACTATAAATTTGAGTAGAGTAACAACTTAGTGATTATAATTTCATAATCTAAATTTAAGCAGAGCAACCACTTAGCAATTATAATTTACTTAGTCTAAATTTAAGCTAGAGTAACAACTTAATAAAAATTAAAGTTTAACATTAAACATTATAACAAAGTAATTATAGTAGTAATAAAGCTTATGCCTAAACAGGGTTTAGGGAGAAAATCATTCCTACCATCATCCAAATGACAATAATTTAGAACCAACCCCACTTCTCTCCATTACCTCTAAGGTGGTTGATGAGAGGATGAAATTGTTGGTGCAAAGCACCTAGGAAGAGAACTTTACTAGTTGTTGGAAAACTAATAAAATTTTAGCATAAAAACAAAGTAAAAGAATTTTTTTTTCAAGAGAGAGAAGCTCTCTAATTCTTGGCCAACTAGAGAGAGGGAGATGTGATGAAAATGTTGTTCAAGAGTGGCAATTTATAGAGGAAGATGGAAGCTTAGGGGTCCATGTGCTTACATAAGCCATTAAGTCATAAATCTAATTTTTTTAATCCAATTTAAGGACACATAACCCAAATAGGTGGTGAGTCACCTCTTTTAGGGTTGGGGACATGCTCTCCCAGCTGTCCAAGCTTCCATGTGTAAATTTTTATCTGTAGGTAAATTAACCAGTACCGATAAAATCACCTAAACATGGAAAAATTAACTTGTAATATCAAAAAAATAAAATTAAATGGAAACCTAGACAAATACATTATTTTTGTCAAAATAAGTTTCCAATAATTAATTTTATTTTTATTAATTATTTCAAATTTTATCTATTTATTTATATTTTTAAGCAAAAAAATATAATAAATCCATTTTAATTCAATAAATAACAATTTTTTTACAGAAAATTATAAAACTTTAATATTTTACATATAATTCAACTAGGATTACCATTTCATCATTTCTGGATGTCAACCAATACTAGCTAGGCTTAATAGACACCCTAGGGGCATTTTGGTCATTTTAATATATATGCCACGATTCTGTGCTTAAATTTACATTTTAATGTCAATTGAATATTTTTCTCATGTCAACCCTTAATGTTGAGAAATAGGAGTAAAATTTGACATTTTCTAATTTCTCTAAACTCCAACTTGGAATAATTATTAAAACTCATGATTATATGGCTATCCTAAAATTATCTTAATAAATTTATGAAAATTTGTAAAATTATTATTAATTATTTTAAGTATATTAATGACTTAAAAATAATTTTTTAAACACTTCTAACTATTTTTGTCTATTAATTCAGTTATCTGACTTTTTAGGGACAAAACAGTTATTTTACCTATTTTCGGGCTCCGTCTCCAAAAATTATTAAAATTTTAAATTAAGTACTACTCACTAATATGAATGTAACCTTAGGAATTCAGATTCTCATCTAGGTTTTCCAGAAATAAATAGAAAATAATTAAGAAAATAATTTTATAGGTAAAATAGGAGTGTTACAACTGACAAGTCCAATTTTTTCCCTCTTATCAAAACAATTTAGCTAATTACACACATAATAACTCTTCATCCTTCATCCAATGCATTCCGCCACTCCCAAACGAAGCACCCTTCAATAACTCTTCTACAAGAACTCTTTATCCTTCATTCCAACATACAAGTTCTTGTTGTCTCACCAACGCATTCTGCCACTCCCAAACAATCCTACCTCTAAACAATAATTCGATTCAATGATTCAAGGGTCAAAATCTAAGGCTTTCACACCAGCATCTAGCTTTGGTGAAGGAAGAGCCAAATCACTTTATTGGGGAAGAAGAAGAGCCTGTCACTAGAGAAAAAAGAGAGGTTGTGCTAGAGAAGAAGGCTAGCCCAATACACATTCCCAAAAAGAGAAACTAACCTACACATACCCTCTCAATGCAACCGCGAACTAGTTGACCTGCCACTTGACTTGTTTGATAATGCAATTGGACGACACTAGCATAAAATATTATTTCTTTGGTTTGTTTCGATTTTGGGCTTTTTAGGTTGAATTTGATTGATGCCCACACATATCCTATTCTCAAAATCATACAAATTTCCTAAAGCAACGAAAGATATCACTTGATTTGTGGCAAACAAACAACAACAAATTGAAGTTTAGCTTCTTCACCCTTCTTTACAAAAAGAGAAAATAGACCTAGTGTGCTTTGATCTTATTGAAAACTCTGTTAATTCTTTCTTAGTGAATGGTGTTCCTCTCAATTTTGTATATGTCTTTTATGATTCATATGAGTAGAAATTGCTTTTCATATGAGACATTGGGTTCAAGATAAGGCTTATTATTTTGTTGTTGTTGTAATCAATTATTGCTTGAAGTAATCGATTAAATTGTTCAACATATCACCTAGGTTTCAATTTAGAACAAAGTAATCGATTAATTGTTCTAGTAAACAATTATTCTAGAACGTATTACATTTTTTGATAAACCAGTATAATGCCTATGTAATCGATTATAACAGAAAGCATAGCTTTTTAGTAAACAAGTTTCTAAATCGTATAATTGATTATCATAAGTGGTAATTAATTACCTTATTTTAGATATCAGAATAATTAAGAACAAAACAATATATTACTATTCTTTTGTAATCTGTTACACAATATCTTAAAAACCACAATTTTACCAACTTGAACCAAATTTCTTCATATTTCTTTATTCAAAAAACATTAACAAAGTTATTTAAATAAATGAATCAAATTTTAATTCACTTATTACGGCTTGATTCATTTTAACTTAGAAAACTCTTTTTCATTTTAATCTTAGTTAAGTCTTGACGATCAATGAGTTTTTTCAATTAAGCCAAACAAAAGTCCTAAGAAACTACTAAG
Organism: Spatholobus suberectus; assembly: GCA_004329165.1. Taxonomy (NCBI): domain Eukaryota; kingdom Viridiplantae; phylum Streptophyta; class Magnoliopsida; order Fabales; family Fabaceae; genus Spatholobus; species Spatholobus suberectus. The sequence continues at coordinate 33,644,056 of CM014730.1, forward strand.
CAAGACACACCCACAACAATTACAACTTGTGATCACAATCAAATGTGAGGCTAATCATCAAAACCAAACTAAACACCAACCTAAGAAACTAAAACCTTCAACATATAGCCTTTATCATCATACCTTTTCTCTTCACACTGTGAACACCTCCTATAATAGATATACTTTAAGAAACTAAAGTAAGACTTTTTAAACTTAAGGAACTTAAATAAAACTCAAATAAGATAAGCGACAAAAAGGTATTTTAGCCATAATTTTAATATTAAAAACAAGATAACAAGATAATCTAAATTTAAAATAGCATTTAAAAAATAAAATATGAAAAAATAAAGATGCTGAGACAACAAAAATGAAAATCAGATAAATGCAAAAATTTCTCGATTAAAGAATTAATTAAATTTAATATATAAAATTAGTTAAAAATTATTAAATTATACTACTATATATTTTATATAAAAACATATTTTATATATGTAACTTTTGAAGAAAAATTGAGGATTAGAAGTCATCTTTAACCACCTTAAATCCATCTATACATACAAATTAAATAACTCCATAATGTACTATTATAATAATATTTAACAATAAATTATTAACCTTCAATTTTTAATAATTTTACTTACATATATTTTTTTCTCCCTTTACTTCACGAGTATAGATTTTCTCCATTCTTACCAAACCACTTAACACAAATGTCCACCATCTTTTTCACCATATATTTTACACCAACGGAACACTATCCTTTCTATTACATCAAGCTTATTTATTCTCTTGTCATACTTCAATTTCATTTAACACAACAAATAACATTCCTCCATTTTGCCCATCCTACTTGAATATTTCTTCATTTTTCCATCCTTCTGTATTTATAATTTAATTTTAATGAAAATAAAACCGTAAATTCTGATTACAAACTGATTCAATAATAAATTTTCCCAACGTGACACAGTATGAAAAGGAATGCGTGTTTGAATGGACATTACGGATCAGACCATGCACGTGCATTAATCAGCAACTCACATCACTTCGGTGGTGTTTTAGCAAATTTAATGTGAAACATAAAATATATACGCGAATCCAAAAACACACGTGACACGAGTTCAACAGCTGCACGAATTTGTTAAGTTTATCAAACCCACACAATACATAGGCCGTCCAAGACAGGGAAAAAAAAAAGTTAAGTATATTTTTTTATAAAATTTCATATTTCTAATTTTAATTCCTATAAAACTTTTTTGCATTTTTAGTCCATAATTTACTTTCTATCATCAATATAAGTCCCTATGAAAGACTAAAAATGGACAAAAAAGGACAGATTAAAAATAGAGGAAAAATGACAAAATTTAACCCTCAAAGAAGGACATTAATGACGGAAAATAAATGAGTGATTATAAGTGAGAAAAAAAATTATAGGAACAATATAAAATTTTCCAGGGACTCAACAAAAAAAGAAAAAAAAATAGTAACATAAAACAGAAGCCAAACCGTACTCTAAAACAAGAAAACAATCTGTTAGAGTAATTCATTGTTAATGCAGTTAGCATAGTTAATCGAAAGCTCCTGTAACGAAAATATGTACTCGGCCTAAAAATCACATAATAAACATAGACACTTGAATCAAATTCTTCAGCGTCTCTCTTGAGACACAGAACTCAGAAAAGGCCCAATTCACCCCAAGGCAGAAGGAATTACTGTGATGTGTCTTAGAGGGTGTGAGATGTCTGTGCCCCCTGCATGCTGCACAAACTCCGCAGGTGAAAATGTGCTTCCATGGCAGACACAAACAATGCTAACTTCAGATTTGGTATATCTGTAGAGAAACCCATTAACCGTTTTCCCATTGTTCCCTTTTGTGGACACGTACGGCATTTGAGGGAGTGAAGAGGTATGAGAGAGAGGCTTTGGTGGCTTTCCCATGTCCACTTTGGTCTCCATCATGGGTTAGTGGTTGAGTTTTCGGTAGAGAAAGGCTTGTCAATGGCACGGGAAGTGCATCGTTGCTTGTGGGAGGTTCTGACTTGAGTTTCATTGTCTCGGGTGATGTGAGGTTTGGTTTTGGTTGAGTTTCCTTCACAATGTGGTTTCTCTCTTGGGCATTGTTTCCTTGTTTGGGTCTCAGGGGATGAGATGAAGCAGAAGCACTTTCTTCAGGTTGGGTTCCTATGCTGATTTCCTTGGATGTGTTCAACTGGATTGGTTCTGCCAAGGAATGAACTGAATGGCTGTGGCTATCAGTGCTTCCTGCATCTGAGAAAACATACGTGGAATAATTGTTAAAAATATATCCTGAGGAAGGTATGATAATCAAGATTCAAGTTGACAATTACATAAACAAAAAAATTTAATTATAATACAATCACACTATCAGAACTTTTTACACTATATTATCCGATCATTGATTGTAAAATTGTCAATTTTATCATAAGAACTTTAAATTTAACGTGATTTCAAATTAGTTGATAATTTGTACATTAACATGATATCAAAATTAACTCTTAAACAAATCCCTCTCATAATATGACAAATAAAAAAAGAAGTCTTTGATAAATATGAAACACCAAGTATGCCCGATTTCAAAGTAGGGCGATATGATGGTAAGCAGAATCGCTGAACAAAATAGCACGTGATCATGTTTGTTCTGCTTTCATACGCTTGGATTCAAAAGTTTGAAGACATAATAAAGAAATAAAGACACAAGAATGGTGAGCACAATATAATAATATATAAATTAGAAGTCCTTTTTTTTTGACATTTACTTTTTCGGATTATAAAAAAAATTGACACTTAGGGGAATTTGTCCTCTTTAAATGAATTCATTGACTCAACTTTTATGTACCGAAGATCTAAGGAAAAAAAACAATCAAGGAGCAATTTGAATAAGTAATAGTTCTACTAGGGGTGGCATGGCAGAGAGGGATGTAACATTAGGCGATATGAGACACTGATACTGATCAAAAAATGGATAAGGATTACTGCATTTATTTGAAGCTGCATATGTGAGGCTCAAATAAATGTATTTTTTACAATAGTGATTAGATTAATGTGCAGGGAATCCACATCGTCAAAAATGTCACCCCAAAATACTGCGACACAATCTTCTTTTCTCGGTTATGTTCAACCTTTGAACATCATATATGTAACAAGTTACTTTATATAACTTCTAAACGAGAATAAATCAATAAATCATTTTTTTACTATAAATCGCTTATACTATCTACAACAAGCGTTACGGGTATGATCTCACTCGCACGCTCCGCATGCATTCATAATAAAGAGCAAAGACCTTGAAAATAAAAAGTAAATACCGTTTAATAACATTGAATATCTGAAGAACGGAAAAGCTCAAAAACATCATAAAATTAGCTAACGGAAAAAAAAATTGTAAATATATTTATCAACAATTTAAAAAAAAAAAAAACCTTCACGGGAAGAGCTTTGGTAATCCGAAACCGCAGAAGAACTGCATCTCGAAGACCCATTCGACTTGGCTTTCTTATCTCCGCCGTTAACGCCGTCAACTCCACCCGCATTCTTCACGCTCCCGACCCAGCACGGTAACGGAAAACCGTTATTCAACGGCAAGTACTGCACCGTCGCGAACTGGTGCACCTGAAACGGCGCCGTCGTCCACGCGCCACTAACGCCGTTCTGGCATTCCGTTTTCTCCCTCTTAAAACCCCGTTCCCATTCGGGTTCGGGTTCTCTGACGCGCTCCCTCTTCTGCTCCCGCTTCTTCTTCGCCTCCATTCTCCGTAACGCCTGAATCTCACGCTTCTCGTGCGAGTCCACGACCACGCGCATTCCATCGCGAGTACCCAACGCTTCGGGTTGGAATCGGGTGCGGGCTTCTCCACCGTATGCTTCCCGAAACTCCCCCCTATGGACAACGCCAAATCAAGCTCTATCTCTTCGACTTCCACCATCGCGAGACGCAGCTTCATATCACAGTGCAACAACGTTGTTTGATCGATTTGCTTTCCTCTTTAAAAAATGGGACTATGACTTTTTTTAATTTTATATTTTTAAAAAGGGGGGACACGTGGCGGAACCCGAGAAGGCGGGGATGGCGGTTAGCGACACGTAATGGGAGCGTTAACGAAGGTTGCACCGCTAAATCCTTTCTTATCGAGGAACGGAGAATGAGAATCTGTTTATCGAAGGTTCTTAGGGCGACACGTGGCGGGAGATGAGGGGGAGGGGAGTGGGGACACGTGGCGGGAGGGTGAGGGGGTTGATGATGGTGCTTTGCTGTACCCGCGAATCTCTAGTTTTGCTTGAATCTCGAGGCGCGGAGAGAGCGCGCGTGGTGCCGCTTCGTCGGGGAGGGACACGTGGCGGGGCGCGGTGAGTTGGGGCTACGTTTTTGGGTTTTGCGAGGGCGAAACGTGGAGGGTGGTGAAGTGAGGCGCGAAGGGTGCTTTTCAAGGTGATGGTGACGTTACGAACGTTGAGGTACCTGATTGGGGTGTACTTGCGGTGGTACTCGTGGCGGAAAGAGACACGTCGACGTTTCGGGAGGGAATTTCTCACGTACTACGCTCATGATGATACATTAACATGTGATCTATTTGCTGAAAGGGACACGTGACCATTGTTGGTGAAGGTTTTATGCAATTAAAATCTTTGTATCTTCAGAAATTAAAAATATGGTTAAATTTAAATATTTTATTATATTATTTGTTTAACATTAAATTAATTGATGTTAATAAAATTGTTTAATTTTGATATAATGTAACTTGTATTAATAGATGAATATAATACTTCAATTAAGTCCAGTTTTGTTAAGGTATTCGTGTTTAGTTTTTATACGATACTGTTGTGTAAAAATTCGTATGAAAGATCTAATTTATTGTTGCAAATATTATAAGGAACTAGGAATTTTCGATATGATTAATAGATAATTATATTTTTAAACATGTTAATTACGGTACAATTTGTTATCGTCCGTATAAAAAAGGTTTCTTAAGAAAGCAAAGTTAATTTCAATAAATTTACGTTTTGAAAAAAATTGGTGTTGAATAATCAATTAAGAAATATTCTTATTATATACACACCCAAAAGGTATATATAAAAAGATATAATATATAGAAATGTATTGAATAAAATTCTTTTTATTAAAATACACTCGATCGGAGTGAGTAATGTGATAACGCGGGAGAGTATGGGGGAAGGTGGGACCAGGACAGGAGGAGAGAATTTGATTGGAAGTTTGTGTATTTCAAAAACAAGGAATGAGTGAACGAACAAAGAAATAATGCGTGGCGTGGGGCATGCATGAAGGTTACGTGGTGGGTGCTTGAGCACTGTGAAACAATATATGTGGAGGAAGGTGGCAGATCAGTGAGGAAGACGTGGCTGTGACACAGCGCCAGGTGTTTCTAGCTGTCATTACAGCTTGTGGAAGGTACGTATTTTCAATTCTTACCTTTAAGTACATGATGCCGATGTAGTTTGATTTTGGGCAGTTGTCATTGCATTATGAATGATTTTATCCGTTTAATTATAAGTTTTAATTAATTTTTAATTTTATGAATATTTGTTTGAATTTTAAAGATTTAGTATTTAATGATTTTAAAATGTTATAACCAAGTTTGATCCAACTTTATTTTTTAAAGAAAAATGTGTTTTTGGTCCATGTAATTTCGGTCAAACTTGATCTTAATCCATGTATTTTCAATTTGATTAAATTAGTCTTCCATTTATAAGAAATTAGTGTGTGTGCCCATTCATCGCACACGATATATGTGCTTTGATGTGTGTAAAAAAAATTATAATTATAGTTTATAAATTATAGGTTTAATACATTTGTAGGTCCCTGAATTTTTTAGGAATTTTTAATTAGGTTCTTAAACTAAAAAAAAATTGTAATTAAAGCCTTGATCTTCTAAATTTTTGTAATTAGGTCCTTAAATAGTAAAACCGACACAAATTATAAATTTCTAGTGGTTCCAAGCCGCTATAAAGTAGTTGAGGTTGGGTACATTCATTCATTCCAATCAAATGCCCCAAGACACAAGGTTAATGTGTAATGACCTTGGCCACATGTGGAGTCGCAAGTCTATCTATCCTTAAGGCCACCCAATAATACCTTAACAACCTTCTCACATTAGTCACAAACTTACGTACATGCTCACAACAATCACAATTGTGGACTTATGCATGAATGCATAATCATTTCACCAAATATGCCAACCATACATCACTTCATCTCTATCTCTCTACACACACACACATGTGCGTGTGTGGTAAGTACATAGGTTCTAAGTACATTATTCACCTTACAATTAAGGTATAAATCACTAGAAAAATCTATTAGAATTTTTCGCCAACATTTTGCACTTGACATGCAACGTTTTCCACTTTTGTAGATGACACGTGTTATTAAATTTTATGGAAAACTTTCTAGTTACATTCCACTTGTACATCTTAAATAATTTAAATTAAATTATTTAAGTCCTAACTACCATCTTTGAATCACTAATTTAAATTTTTACTTTAAATTAAATTCATAATTACCAAAAATACCTTTATTTATAAAAATCTATCAAACTTAGGAATTTCATAATTAATGCAAATGAGCTTATTTTAATATGAAAATTTTGTGTAAAGTTACTGTCACTATTTCTAACCGTTGGGGACTTTATCAAAATTTTTTCAATCATTTAGGGTAAAATTAGCATTTTACCCTAATATTAAATCAATACTAAAGTAGCTATATTTGATATAAAGAATTCCAAACATTAAAATTTATGAAAATTACCAATAAATAAAATAAAATAATATTACTTTAAGTTAAAATATAATTTTTCTAGATTTGACAAGGCAGTGCCTTTTAGTTAAAATTTTGACAAAATAGTATTAATTAACTAGTTTTATTTCTAAATTTGTTAAAAATATCAAATCTGAGTTAAAAATTTTATTTTCCAATGAAAATAAAAAATAATATAATAATATTTTCAAGGTGGGAAATTACAATAATACCCTTTATTGAATATATTTGGGATTTTCTATTGTAAACTAGCCTAGATTAGCCTAGTTTTTGTACAATATTTTTGTTAAATTTATTATAAATTCTCTAATCTCTTTTTAAACATAAAACACACATTAACCTGTTATTATTAGGTGAAACTTTAGTGTTTGTCTTCGTTTAAGTTTAAATTAAATTTAAATTAACATTTTAGGTTTCTAATTACTAATTAGGTCTTGAATCTTCAAAGGTGAATCCAATCTTCCAAATTTGCTCAAGTTTAGGGGATGTCTAGTAGCCATCTAGATCATGCCATGCTCTCATAGTGCAGGGGACTAAGCCAAATTTTATCCAAGTAAGATTTACGTATTTTAGGTATTTTTGAGTACATTGTGCTTCAAACATTCCTAAAGACCCAAAAAATTCAATATATATATATATATATATATACACACCGAAAATATAACATTTTTTAATTTTTAAACACTCAAGGCAGTGATACAATGATATAACTCAGCCAAATATAGAGAAATTTTTGTGGCTCTTAAAAGGGCCAAAATAAAACACAACAAAATTTTCCTCTTCATACAATACATAGGTGAATCCAAATAATCATTTTAAACCATTTAAACCAAATAAAATTATATTTTACCAAGGGAACACAACAACATATATCCAGAGACATAAACACATGTTTCGTGGTTTAAAATGAAAAAAATAAATAAAATTTGAGTCTTTGAAAGTAGATTTCAACATATATTTAAAAACATGACCATTTTAGGGTTAAATCACAACCAAATCACCAACACATGTTCAAGCAAGAAAAATAGTAACCATACAGATTAGAAGCATTATTTAGGGAAAAAAGAGAAGAAACAAGTGTAAGCTCCCTTACCTTTATAGACCCCTAAGATTGAAGTCTTGGAAAGGTGGAAAAGTGGAAAAATTTGAAGCCTTTTGAGCAAGCTTATTACAAAACTAAAAATACCATCAACCAATGTGGTTTTCATGAAGCAAATGAAAGAAAGAGAGGTTAGAATATAGTTGAAGAACTTGTGCAAGAGGAGAAAAAAAATGGTTGAAAAAGCTTACTAATGGCTTATGATTTAAGAGCTTGTGAAGGAAAGTGAAGCACCAAAGGTTAGGACACCTTACCTTAGGTTCTTGGACTCTTAGAGAAGTAGAAAAATGAAGAAAACTTGGGACAAAGGAGGATGAGTCCCTGTGGCAAAATGGAGGAAATGAAAGGTGAGAACTTTGAGTTTTTAGGTCACAAAGGTCTATGGAGGATATCTTAAGGTTTGGTGGTTATTTAGTCTTTAAAAAAATGAATTTCCCTCCTAAACTACTGTAAATGGTTCAACCAACAAAGGGGGAACAGATCTTGGCCATTCATTTGAAAAATTAGCACTCTTGTGTATGTTGTACATAAGGTGTTGGAAGTATGCATGAAGTTTGTTTAGCCAAAAGGGTGAAAACGTTGACCATTCTTAATCTTGATGCTAATAATGCATTAATAACACATTAATATTAATTGGGATTTAAGAAAAAAATAATATTAGGCTCAAAGTATTTTTTGCTCCAAAAAAGCTTCTTGAGATGCTCGTATTTGACATCACTACAAGAAAACAAGCAATTAGAGTCGGCTTTTGGCCAACTCTACCTTAAAAAGTAGACGCAACTTAGTGTTTTAGCGTTCGACATGCGTCGAAGTCGACGTTGACTCTAAAAAACTCAACACTAATATGTTTGCGTTGGTTAATTGAGGCTGACACTATTTAGATTCAGCCACACCAACTCTTAAAACCGTCGCTTAGGAAAAGTCGTCGCTTACAATTTATTTATTTAAATTAAATTTGTTTTATATAGAGTCGGCTAAGCCGACTCCACATTTTTTAAAAAAAAAAATTGTTTCACTTAGTGTCGGCATAGCCGACTCTACATTAATTTTTTAATCATTTTTTATTTAGAGTCGGCTTGGCCAACTCTAAGTTCTTTTTTCTTTCTTTTTAATAGAGCTCCAACTAAACAATGATTCATAATTTCCCATTAATTCCTCAAGCATGATAGAATCCCAATCCATATATTTCATTTTCACTTAAAGTTACCAACAAAATAAATTTTCCATTAGTTTGTGTAAATAGCTACTGCAAATGTGAATTAAAATTATTCTTATACAGGGAAGAACAAGAGGATCGATAAGGGAAGAACAGGAAGGGTTACATAATAGCCATGAAATTACACAAATTCAAACTTTTAATTTTGCCCTGATGCCATTGGATGAAACATTAAATTGCTAAGTGCTAACTATTTGGCAGGGGGGAGGAGGCGTGTGTAAATATGTAGAAAGAACAACACCTTTAATGGTCCAATTAAACCATTTAAACTTTCAAGAAGAAATCTTATGCTAATAACCATCCAAAGATTTGTGCTAAAACCAAATAATGTGTTGAAAATGACACTGAAATCAAGTAAGCATCACATTGTTATGTGAAAACATATTGTGTAAGTAGATAGCATGAAGAAAGCATACACCCCAGTGAAATGTATACTTACATAGTGATAATACCTATAATTATAATAGGTTTTGTACCATAACAATTAGATACTATTCCCCAAAATATGGATGTCAAAGCCCTGCCAAGCATGAACGATGATCCTACAACATTTTCACAATCATATAAGGACCAGTATGGACTTATAAATAATGTATAGAAGACATCAAAAAATGGAAATACAAACAGAAATCTTACCCACATAACCAGCATAGGTACTTGTATTTTCCTTAGTTTTTGCTATATTAAAATCCTTCACCTAAAATTAAATATTATAATACCTTTGAGGATGTATATTATGTGGAGCAGAAATAGAACTTTGTATGTTGAAGGGGACTGGCTTCTAATTTGATAGGATTTTATATCAATTTATGGTAACAGCAAACAATTCTATTCGCAAGCCTAAATTAAAATTTGAAGTGGCCTTATTGTAGGAGAAACTTTTCATTCTCATTTACAAAGGTGCTTCCAAGCTACACTTGGTACCAATTGATTTCTAAAGTCAAACTTCCAATTCAAAATGGCTAAGTACATCCCTCCCATCAGTAAGTCATTATGTTGCAACACACAAATAATTCAAGTCGATAGTTGTGTTATGAGAACAGCTATAAGAGTACTCTATTCTAACGCAAAATTTGTTATTCCTTTAAAAGTGGAACAAAATATCTGCATAATGGAAAAATAATATACCTACATCTGGAACCAAGATAGTACTTTCAAAAAGTGATGCACAATGCATAAACTTTACTTATTTTTAATCAAAATTTAACAGTTTAAATAAAAAGCTAAAATTGAACAAGAAACAAACAAAATATTACCTTGCATAAGTATTCAAAGCAACCTTGATAAGAGTCACTGAGTCTAGTTTGAAAATGGTAAATTGAATTGAAACCATAACAAATTCAAGTTATAATCTTCCCATGCAACCTTGATAGGAGATCCTCCATTTTTGAACTAAGGTACAATTAGATGTTCAGGAAAAAGATGAAACCATCATGAGTTTAACCAGTCACCACTAAGAAGGGTTTTCTTTTTCAATCTTCTCAAAAGAAAAGAAAATGATTAACATAGACATATTTTGTTATTAAGGTCTTGCAATAGAGAGTACAAGTTTTAAACACTAGTGTTTAAACTTTGGCTGAAAATGATGAAAATATTTTAAAGTATCTCCTTTATTGCTAAAATAGAAAATAGAAATGCTAAAATACATCATCAGCAAACTTTAGCACTCAAAACCAACCTAGAAGAGAATTTTGGAACACAACCATCCATATACAAGAAATATTTCTAAAGGAAACATCCTTTTAGCCTCCTTGACTTGATCCACCTTACAACTAGGACAGTTCTCATAATACTGTTTCTCCATCTATGGTTATTCATAGTTCTCCTCTTTCATCTTTGTAAGACAACTCACTTCTTGTTTCACACAGGTCCCTAATACCACCCTAAATCCTTTCTATATGTAAACAACACAATCCAGAAGGATTCCTAAGAGATATTAATGACAAAGCTTTTTGCACTTCTTCAAATACAAGGAGGAAAAATATTGAGTACACACAGATAAGATTAGACAGCTACAAATTGGCCCAAACATTTAAGTGATCAAGATTAAAATATCTTCATCCAGAGAAGAAACTAAACAAATTTTACTTAGTGGTTTACAATGTATACTTTGTGATGGAAACAAAAGAATACAAGTGAAAATACCATCTTGAAGGTTCATAACACAGAGCTTGAAAATATTTGTCCTCCAGCTCTACTCCATCTTACCATCCAAAACTAGCCCTATCCAGTACCCAACCAGTTCCAACAACTACCGTGCACAAGCAATAACACCCAAATTCATCAACAAGAACACTCCCAAAGCCTTGAACCACCAAACAAACATCAACCCATAATTAAGGTCCCTGCAACCAAAACAGATCCCAATCAATCAATAGAGTAGAAGCAAGAACCAAGAAAAGAAGGGGAAGCAATAAACATAGAACAGAATAAAAAAAAATACAAAACAAAGGAGAAGAAAGGTTGTTGCCGAAAACCACCATGAAGCACCACCGCGACGATTTTCGATCTCTATGTGTAGCAACGCTCCCTCCCACCTTTTTTTCTTCTTTCCTTGTCTCACACATCTTCCTTCTCCATTTGTCGTTTCACGCTCCACTACCATGGTGGGCCACCACGACAACGACGTCACAACTTTCTCCCTGTCTTCTCTCCTCTCTTTCTATTACTCACTCACTCTTTCGCCCTCCCTACTCCTCGTCACACTACCATCATGGGCCACCACAACGGCGGCACCACTGCATGTTTCCCTCTCCACCACGCTCCCCCTCTTCCACTACTCCCTCGCATCCCTCTCTTTCACGCTTACTTTCTCTTACTCCGACGAAGCTCTACACCTCCTCCACCTAGTCACGTCACCACGTCCAAATCCTTTCACTACCACAGCATCACATTCCTCTACCCTTCTTTTGCAGCACCGCACATCCTAGTGGCCGCACATCCTAGTGTTGGTGCTATAAGCACTAGGGTTCAATTGGCATTTGAGGTGTAGAGGGAAATGAGGGAAATTTTGAGTTAGGTTTCAATTGGGAGAATGGGGGAGTGTTAAGGTTCAATTGGGCGTTGGTGAAGAGGCACGGTTAGAGTTCGTGGGTAGTGTGAGTGTATAAATTATAGTACTTGAGGGCAATTCTTAACTGAGTTAAGTAGAATGAGCATATAAAGTCAGCCAAGCCGTCGCTTAGAATATAATTAAATAATTTTTAAATAAGAATATCATATAGAGTCAGTCATGGCTGACGGAAGGTCAAAAAATTTTTAAATAAGAAAAAATATTAAATAAAAATAGCATAATGTCGAGTTAGAGTCAGTCAAACCGACTCTATATGCGTGGCTTCATGGCTGACTCTTTGTGTCCAACGCTAATTTGCTGTTTTGTTGTAGTGCATCGAATTAAAATAATACTATTTTAATCAATTGTTTATAATTAATTCTAATTTTCATAGAAGCTTAATTATAATTAATGATGACTAAATATAATTAATTCCATTAATTATTTGACTATTTGCTCACTCTCACAGTGTAATTCTACACTATCAGTTACATAACACAATCTAGGTTTTAGTTGAATTTTCATTAAAACTTATACAGAAAACCATATAAATTCATTTAATTAATTTTATGAATAAATTTAGGTTTTCTCTTGTAATTATATTCAATCAAGTTTAATTGCAATTTACTGAGATTTGGGTGTCACACATCATGCACACACTTTTATCTTTATATGTAAGCTTACCCTTTTTGTATGTATATGTGTGTGTGCGATGATCATGACATTTGCATTTGCTGGGGAGGAACTATCAGCATATAGGCACAATCTTCGTGCAGTTCATTGAGACAATCGTAGGGCACAAAGGCACTTGGAGGGTTAACTAGGATAGTCAATAGGTTTGCTATACAAGGGACCTAACCCTCACCTACATACATGCTAGAGTCTCAGTCTTTTCCTTCTCAATGAATGTATTGATGAAATTTTGCTTACTTGTATCTGAGATATGGCAAGCCTAGTTCTACACTCTAAGGGATCGTTCCGTCCTTTTTTCTTCTTGTAGTGGAGTATGTGGAGGACTACGATGTAAGACATCAACAATCTGCCTTACCAGCAGCAAGGAGGAAGAGGACTCGTTAGAGGCCTCACAATAATAAGATCGTAGAGTGTCATTCTATGGCCACCTTAGGGGTAGATTTTGATGTATTAGGTTTGCCCCTTCCCCTTATTTCAAATTATTTTCTTTTGGATGACTTGATCTTTTAGCATGTACCTTTATATTTTGAAATACTCTAATATTGGTCCTAGTGATCTTGACTTCAACTATATAGTGTCATGATCGAGACACAATACTTCATCTTATTTTGATTTTACGTATGACGTATTATTTAGTAATTAATTGTTGAGTATTTGATCATGCATTGGTTTATGTATGATGTTACTATTTTCAAATCACAAAAACATACTTACATTTTCATCACTACTATAGATTAGACTTTTTACATCGATTATAGTGACGTTATAAATTCAAGCGATGTAAAAAGTATGGACTTTTTAAATTGGTTATTAAAAACCGATGTAAAAAAAGTTTTTTACACCGGCTCTATATTTCAACCGATGTAAAAAGTCTAATCGATGTAAAAAGTTAACTTTTTACATTGATTTTGACTATAACCGATGTAAAGAGTTATTTTTTTTAAAATATCTAGTTTGTTTTGTTCCCTTCCATCCTTGTAATTTAACAATATATCACATCAACCACATAGAATTCTCTCGTAGCCAGATCAAAGTAGAAACACATTCTAATTATTGCATATTAACATATATACATGCTAAACTAATATACTTTCGAATAATTCTCAATTAATATACATTCTAAACTAACATACATGCTAAACTATTAAATTGTCATCTACTAACATACTTTATTTCAATTTACGTATAAACATTCTAAACTAATATAAATTTTCACAAGTTATTAATCTCAATGAAAATTGTGCCCAACGTTCCTGAATGTCGTTGATTTCCTCATTGGAGAATGAATGCGGATTATTGAATATCTGCAAGTTAAAATAACATAAGATTAAATGTTAGCTTATCAACTAAAAATAAAAAAGCATAACTAATCTAAATCATAATAAATTCTATTACCACCTCCTTCCATGAACCAACAATACCCACAAAGACAACAGTGAGCATATGTCTCATAATATAAATCCACACTCATATACCCAAGTTGTCTTTGAGACTACAAATGAATATCCAATCTAAATATAATGAATAAACATTATAGTAACTATTATTATAAATAAAATGTGACAGAATCTACTGTTCTAAACTACTTACACAAGGGCAAATCCATGTAGGCTTCTTTCTACTTGATGAGTGTTTACCCTGCACATCTAAAATCCATCCATAGCTCTATAAAAAAAATCATGTAAAGCATGTTATAGGTTCTAGAGTTATAATACATATCACAAAACAAATGTATTACAAATAAACGCTTACGAATCAATTAGGCTCTTGGTTTCTTTTTTTGGCTTATTTCCCCAAGAACACAAGAGACAACAACATTCTTCCTGGGACAAATAATTAATAATTGCCAATGGGACTTGGATTAGGGATCAATTAGTGATAAGTCACACATAATTTTAAATTACTTGTAAACTTCTACTTACTCGTGAATAAGGTGCTAGGTAACACTTTTTTTGCCTTCATGTAGGCCTAGTCTGCATGTAGGCCTGAACTTCTTCTACCTTATTCCCTATACTTTGAAGGGAGAGAGGGTCAATGAATCCATACAAATGAATGTTGCCCTTGGAGATACATAGGCAGTGTAGATACCTAACATATTGGAATAAATGTTAATTATAATACTTTGATACATTTATAATTTAACTAATTTACAAATAAAATGTACTTACATCAACCATAATTGTATAACTGATATATTAATCAATTCATTACCCATACATGTGTCCAAAACATCCCTCTAACATATATAAAATGGAATAGTAGTGACCCTGCCTATGATATCGGGCTCTAAATTTAACTGTACAGGCTCCCTCCCCCTCCCCCCCCCCCCCCCCCCAATGTTCGTAGCCACTACACACAAACGTTGAAGTGGATCAAGTTGAGGTTTCACCTTTTGGGTGGAACAACTTTGTTAGATCTATCAATATCCTTAACAACAAAGACAAATAATATTAGTAACCATGGTTAAGTTATTTTGATTATAAATAGTGAAAGACATAAGTAAATAATAGGCTATGAATACCTTGACTAAAACAGGTTTCACAAGTCTTCTTGGCCATAGAATGAATGATTAGGGGCCTGCCTTACTGTTTGAACCTCTTGGTGGGCATAGGAACTCGAGCATTTGCATCTCGAACTTGTTCAACCCACCACCCTCACTTTATCATTCTCTAGCTCTTGTGTGGTGTATAGTTGGCCCTAAATTATATACTTTGCCAATTTCCACTAAACAGAGGATCATCATCACATATAGCTCACACTGATCTTGGATATCAATACCAGCTTCCCCCTCCAATACATCTTCCAGCAACACAACTCCCCTTTATGCTCACACATATAACATCTCCTTCAATAGGATAGACAACTATGTTTTGTTGAGATAGACCCAAAGATGCTAGCTCTTGTCTAAGCTCTTGTTTCAACTCTTCTCTCAAATCCTAACTAAGCTCCTATCTAAGCTCCTCTTGCATAATCTCTTTTATGGCCTCCAATTATTCCTTGTGACACCTCCTTGGGTAGGGCCAGAAGTGAAGGTGGTCGCAATGTCCGAATGCCCACACCTCGTCCAACAACATGGACACGCCCAGGATGCTCAGGATGCCCAATGACAGTAGTCAAGATATCTTCACGTCCATGGGGTGCAAAAGATCTTTACATGCTTTGTTCAACCAGGGAATCCTACAACATATATTCACAAATGTGTGTAAGACGTGTAGCTTATTACAACTACAATTACAATTAAATATTTGCTTACAATCTTCCCAAAAACAAGGCGTGTTTCCTCATATGTATACTGTCCTGATGGTTTTTGTCGGGCTCTCCTCCATTTCTCATAGCGTGGAGGTGGAGATGGAGGATCAACTAATGTAAGATTAGATTGGGATGCTGCTTGACATTGTTTTCAACTCTCCTGCATCAGCCTCTCCTCAAGCAACTCATAGCCCCCACAAGACAATCTATGGGGGTAGATATATTTGCTGTGAATCATCTACCCCTTTTTTCTTCTTTCCTATGATATATAAAACACCATTAAATTTAGTAAAAAATAAAATGTTATTGTTAACTAAAAAACTATATTACCAACTAACTTGAAAAGTAGGGTCTAGTTGACTATGAACAAACCTCTGTTATGTCTTTTCATCAATGAACGCATACTGCTCACAATGATTTTTGCCTTTTAATTCCCCATATATGTATCTACTTATGAGCTGTGTCTTAATGCCCTCCAACACTCACCCGCAAGTGCAAGACATTTTCTCCTTAGGAAGTCGGTATTTGAAACATTAAAGGTGCGCTACATTACACA